>JBBNBP010000494.1:0-135000 GCA_039737535.1 Lagodon rhomboides
CTGCAGCTGTCAGGTCAAAGTGCAGATTGATGTGAAAAGGATCCCCTGCATTCTGACTCAACTTCACTGAAACATTGATAACACAAGCAGTTCACTCCCTTAACAAGTCACGTGATTTTAAGAGTTGGTGAATGAGGAGAAACTTTGGGAAACAGCTACAGCAAAATGTATGTCATTGATGCTTTTTGTAAAAAAGAGTCAGTTTGTGGCCTCATCGCTGTCGAAGCCTGTGTGAAGTTTTTATGTTTTTTTTTCTTTTACCTATATATCACATGTTCACGGTAAACGTGTACAATTTTGCAAATAAAGTTAACAGTAACTAATATAAGCTGCTTCTCTTTCTAACAGGGAAAAAGTCGAGTGTTTCCCATCATGCACTGTGTTCTGTGGAGCCAAGAGAAAAATCTGCAGCTGTCGTCATGATTGAATTCTGATGTTTCAAACACATCGATACATACGAGAAGCAGGTGGATATTAAACATCTCAAACAACTGTAGTTTAACATTAAACCGGAAAACCAGGACACAGTCAGGTGCTCACCAATTAAAAGAGGAAGCTGACACGAAAAGTTTATTTATGAGAAAGATTATACAATTCTCTCCGGAAAATGAATGAAGTTATGCTTGATTTTGACATTGATGTCGTGACTCTCTCCGACTCCTCCTCCCAGCATACAGGGAGGAGTCTCTGTGGTGACTGGGAGGAGTGGGCGGAGGCGGCGCTGTCTTTAAATAGTAAGGAAGCGTCGCTTTGTGGGTTTAAAATCTGAGGAGTTGCTCCTTGCAGCGTTATACTGTTCGCAAGATATGACGTTGGCGTGGAACTTCTTCTGTGTCAAATGCCAAAAAATCCCTTTTTACGGAAGTTTACGGAATCAAATATCTAACCCGGCGTAACTTACCTGAGTCGAGCCATGTCCTGAGCTGCAGAGAAACTCTACGATGCCCGGTACTGACCGAAAACTCCGCGGCTCCTCTGTGTAAGTAATCTGCTCTATAGAAGTCAGATGAGTCAGTCAGCTGGATGAGGGACATTGGACTAAAAACGGAATCTTGTGTGTGTGAAGATTTTACTCATGAAACTAATCAGAGTCAGTGTTGATATTTACCTCCACCTTCATGATAGATAGATAGATAACGTTTTGAATCCCCGAGGGGAAATTAGGTCATCATAGCAGAAAGATACATTCAAAATATAGGCAAATAGGGCAAATATAGAAACAGTAAGAAGCAATAATGTACTATACTATGAAAAAACAATAAAGTACTAGGTCTATATTTAGAAAAAAAAGTATTATAGACAATAGAATACTTGAGCAGTCATAAAATAAGACGAAATACTGTGGTAAATAGAATGCTGAGGTTAGTGGAACATAAGGTGCAAGATCTACACAGTTAAACACATCCATTCATCAATATTTAGTCCAACAGTCAGTTGTGAGCTCCTGATGTCCTGTGTGACAGTGATGTGAATGATGTATCAGTGTCACATGTTTACAACATAATATAAGTTTTATACTTCAGTTTCAATCATTAAAGAAGAGAAATACTGAATCAGACACCGACTCATGCTACAGTATATGCAGCACACTGTGGTGTATTTTGTGTTATTGATCACTGGGCGGGACCATTGTTGCTTGAGGGGGTGTCCACATATTTTGGGGGCACTTCAAGTGTTTTTATTATGGAGTATTGTAAAGACTAAAGACAGACTGTAGATGTTGGTTGTGGTACATGTGAGGACTGAACTGTGATCACATGACTCTTCACCTCTGTCTCCTCTCACAGGGAGAAGATGATCTGCAGGATCCTGCTGCTCATCAGCCTCAACTGTGTCTGTGGTTAGTTTACAGCTTCACTTTATGACACTGTGATTCAATGAATCAGTTAAAGTAGCCCACATGTGAGCAAACAGTTGATGTTGATGAGCCTCTGCAGCTCTGAGACGTCACTAAACTGTCCACAGAAACATGTGTAGATGGAGTTTAAAGGCTGCCGTGTTAAAGCTGTCAGTGTGTCTGCTCCTCACTTTCCCTCTCTGTCTCCTCAACAGGAACATTTGTAGTGAATGTGACACAGACCTCCTATCAGGCAGAGGAGAACCACAACATCACACTGGAATGGACGTTCACAACCACAGCTGACACTTCCCCCAACTCCCTTTTTATCTTCTGTGTGCTGATAACTGATCACAAAGTCTCAGTCCTGTTTGAACTACATGGAGGTGTTGTGGTCCCAGAGGCTCAGGATCAACAGTTTGTAGGACGAGTTCAGTGGGACAAAGACGTCCTCAGAGACGGACGACTCAGACTTCATATTTCCAGACTCAGGACTGAGGACTCAGGCCGGTATCGCTGTAATGTGAGGAGGAATAACGTTTTGAACTCCAGTGATTGTTGGCTCAACGTCTCTGGTAAGTTGGTTGAGTAGAAGTCAGTAGAACTTTATTAACAGGTTCAATTCAGCACTTTTTCAGCTGTTCTGTTGTTTGGTCTCTTTACAGCAGCGAAGGATTGTCCCGAACCTGAGAGACCCAACACAGACACACCTGAGAGACCCAACACAGAAAGAGGTGGAAGGATCGGCCTCTACTGTGGACTGAGACTGACAGCAGCCGTGTTAGTTGTGTTGCTAGTTTGTTACATTTTATTTATTCACTGTCAGTCTGATGAAGAACATTTCTGCTCAGACTCCGGTGGAGGATCTAAGGAAACAGTTTGATCAATAAAACTTAATGAAACAATTTTATACGATGGACAGATCTGAACAGAGCAGCAGACTTTGAGCCAATCAGGGAACCAGGGAGGAGAGGGGAGAGTTCCAGGATGGGATCCATGCTAATCAAGCTCTGTTTTAAGGCTGGTCCTGGCTAATGTCCCGTCGCAGAAAAGGGAAATAAACAAATGGGGCTCATGCTTGTTAAACAACTTTAAATCAGGGACTATTGGGTTCCCACAGAGATCTGTCTCCATCACGACATCCTGGATCAGGCTGTTGCACTCTTCAGGTGGACAGAGTGCGATGGAGGGTCGTGTTGTTTGTTTGTTACCTTTTCTTTATTCACTGTCTGTCTGATGAGTCCAGTGGAGGATTTAGAAAAGTTCCAGCTCAGCAGGATCAGAGGAAACAGTTTGATCCACAACTTAATGAGACCGTTTTTAACAACAGTAATGCAGCTGACAGAGGAAACGTTGTTCTTCACCTTTATGTTGTCCATTATTTTACAGGACTTCTCATCAAACTCTGTCACTTATTAGACAGATCTGAAATCTGCTCTGTGTTCACTTTACTGAAATAATGCTGAAAAACATGTCGACCTTGTACACCAGGTGTAAACGACTCTGTGCACTTTATGTTGTTACCTTTTCCATTTATAGCTCTATATGATGAATTAGCCCTTAATAAGATATGACATTAACACTGACAGTATATCCTGTATATCCTGTACTGGCCTCCTGCAGGATGTAAAGAAGAATCAGGTGAACTTTAGAGCAGAGAACATTCAGCAGTTCAAAACAGAAATTACACAAGTTAAAACATTAAATGAACTGAAGAACTGTGAACCACTAAAAAAATTAGAAATCTGTAAAGAGATATTTTTCTTTAATATTGTCATACATGATCCCTCTATATGCACTTTGGGTTATATGTTTGTTATGTTCGTTTTTTGTGTTTGTGTTGTTTTTTTTTATCAAAATTATTTACTATCTAGATTTTATAAACAGATTTAACTGTCTCTCGTGGAACTTTAAACTCTTCTTGTTGTAATGCTGCAGTTTAAACTGAAATGAAGTGCTGCTGTTTGATTTGTGTTTGTCCATTCAACATCCTCCACTGTCAGATCTCTAAATGTCACAGCTGGTTCAGTAAATCACTGTATGGAGAGTTTTCACTCTGTGCCTTCTGATGGACATCGTTACAACACACTGCCTCTCCTAATGTTCTGTTTATAATGTGTACATACTGTCAATAAATCTATATTTATATGAGAGACCTTGTTTTGACTCTTCTGTAAGTCTTTGAATATCCCAGAAGATGTAAAGACCTCAAAGAGTTTATCTGCAACAAAGTTTAAATAATAAACTTTATTAACACTCAGAAACAGTTACAAACTGACTTTCAGGCCACATTAATGAACAGAATATTAAAAGACAGACAAGAGATGAATGTATGTCACAAATCACATAATGAAAAATACAAATGGTAACATATTTGCAAATTACGTCATGAGAAATCTTTGAGTCCTTGGAGATCTAACAACACCTAACAACAAGTGTCTCGTTCACAGATTCATGTTTCAGGTCAGGTAGGTGCAACACTCTCATCTCATTTTGAACATAACATCAACACATTTTAATGTTCTTATTTAAATGTGCTGTACTTGATACGTTTTGTAGACCAGTCCAGTCTGAGAGCACCAACACAAATTGTGTGGACTATGAGAATGATGATAATATTTTAAATCTAATCTTATATACTTATACAGTGGGGTCCAAACATCTGAGACCATAAAAAATCTCTGATATTGTCAAGTAAACCTGAAAATAATCAGAAAGTGCTAAGAAAGTGTGAGTCTTAGCATCAAATCATTTCCAGACTCAAGGTTTCTAAAGGGGCAGTGCATGTAACAATATAAACTCTTAAACACTTCACAGAAACTGGATCAGTTGTATCCAAAGACAGACCCAAAGAGACCACACTGTGGGAGAAAGATGTGATACATACCTTGTATAAAGGTTAGGCCCAATAAAGGAATGGATGAGGGCATATTGACATCTGATCTATGAGTTTATATCTCTCATGGTTTTTGCAAACTCAGCAGTTGGAAGCTGATGTAGAAATGTCTACAAAACAGACCTCTGACAAACCAAGGCTGTTGTTTTGTATAAACTCATAGGATGACCTTCGATCTTTCTGCTGTAAGCAGACTCACTGTCTTCTACGCATTTTCTTTCTATTCATCACTAAGTTAGAGGTAAGAAGCTCTGCAGTAACTTCCCACTTATTTGTTGTTAAACAGATAACCATGTATAGGAGGGCTGCTTCAAAACCTCAAACTAGAGAAGGTTTGGGAGGATCAACTTGACAATGCACTGTGCAGACAGCTGTGCTGTACAGTTGTACTTTGTTCCTCCATTATTATGTTTGTATAAACTACATTAACGTAAGTCATCGGTGTCTCTGAGTTCTCTTCATCTCTCCTGAATGGTCAAGTGAGCCGAAATCCCACAACCCACACTGTTAGAATATCAATAAATCAAGCTTTGTTCCCTGAAAGATAGAAAAGCAACTTCATCACAGATACAGAATTTGATAAGTACACACACAAGAATCCAATCAGGTGAAATCTGACAAAGGAAAGCTGTCTTGTAGTTATCTCGAGGACGATTAGCCGTTCCTAAACCACTTCTTAGTTGGTGAAGCAAGATGAATGACTGTAGGTGGGAGGAGAGAGGGGGAGAGAGTGAGAGAGAGAGAGAGTGTGTGAAAGTGAAATGTCATAAAACACCAACAACAACTTCAGTGTTTTGTTTAGGTCCGGTGTGTTCTGACATCTTTGTTGTTGTTTGTTGTTGCAATGAACAATTATCATGTGCCTCAACACTCGGTACGAGGTGATGGTGCAACTTTAAAGTCAGCATCTTTTGTAGTTTCTGATTAAAAAGAGTTAAACATTTATAACATTTAATGTATTTTATGACTTTAACTTGAGAGAAACAAAATCCACTTGATACAATAACTTTAAAGTGAAGAGCGCCCTCTGCTGACCTTCATCTTTAACACCTGAGTTAGCAGATCCCAGCTTTTCTTTCAGGCACACATACAGAGACAGAGTGACAATCAGTAACAGACAGTACATAACAAACACGAATCAAACAGCAGCACTTCATTTCAGTTCAAACTGCACATTACAACAAGAAAAGGTTAAAGTTCCTCGAGAGAAAATTGAATCTGTTGAGAAAATCTGGACAGACGATCAAAACTGAAAGATTCAACGAAATCTTGATAAATTGATAAACAACACAAAAAGACAAAGTAAAATTATAAAACACATATAACCCAAAGTGCATATAGAATGATCATGTATGACAATGTTAAAGACAAATACCTTTTGAACTTTGAACTCTGAACAAACCATCCAAGTATCCTGTGCTGCTTAGAACAGTGTTCAGGCACCTTATTTTCCTCTGAGAACAGCTTCTTTATTCACTTATGGAAAACAAACACATTTCTGATGTTGTGTTATGACCTCACCGTAAACAGCCAGTACAACTGATCCAACTTTACTTTCACTTTCACCTAAATAAACACCACTGTAGCCTCATGATCACAAGTTGATCTGATGCGACAACACATAACCACAACTCCTCTCCTCACTTCAGACACTTGGTGCTGTAAAGAGAAGCTGTTCTTCCGTCCAGCTCAGAATTAAATACTTCAGGTGACACAAGGTGGGGACAGCTCGCTCTCATACAAACACGTAAGTAACTAAAAACATGCTGTGTGGTTTAGTTTGTATTTTTGTCTTTCATCCACAACTACTCAACTAACATATTCACTATCTTCACATTTTATTTATTTCTATTCATCATTCATTTCATCAGTGTCATAAATACATAAATATCACTGTTGTTTATCTCAGTCAAAAGTGTTTATGGGAGAATGCAGGGTTCAGGGATCACTAACACATCACCAACAACCATTATCTTAATCACAAATAATGAACCTTTACAGGTAATGAGTCATTTTCACATTATTGATATAAATAGGCAACATCCCAGATTCTCTTAGCAAATCACGTCATTTTGTGAGTGTTTGCATCATGAGGAGAAACTTAACAAACTTTGTGAATCAGCTACGACACATTTGAACTCATTGGTCCCTTCTTGTAAATTCGGCATTGAATTCACCACATTAAGATTGTTCCTTCCTTGTAAAAAAAGTGTCGGTTTGTCGCGACATTGCTGTAAAAGCTGTCTGGTTTTCGTGCTTCTGTGTCTGAGGTGCGTCTTGCCTCCCATCAGCTGTTTCAACACACTGTTTTAACTTATTTCAACACTTACACCAAAATTATAAACATATTGAAACATATTGACTATAAACGTGTGAAATTGTACAAATCCAGTACACATTAACTAGTAGGCTACTTCTTTCGGGGAGAAAGAACGTGAAGAAAGTCACCAGACTCCCTTACAGAACGCTCAATTTTAAGACTTAGTCAACAGAAGGAACTGTATAAACATTGTGAAACGCGGTCTACAACAAATTTTGATGTATTTGGGCTTACTTGTTCATTCTGCCAAATTGTTACATGAATATATTCCTTTGTTTGTTTAAAATTCTTTGTATCCGTTTGTCCCGGTGCACCTGCTCCACTAGGATCCTGTGTATCTCTGCCCCAACGTTTGTTAGAGTTGGCTTACTCTAAGAGACCCCAAAAAGTTCAGATTATAACTCGACCACTGGAGAAAGGGCTGTTTATTTGACAATTCTTGTTAATTCAATGTAATAATTCTGTTAAAAATAAAAAACTGTCATCAGAAATGATGTGTGTTCAGTATAAATAGTGCAGCAAGACATATATTATGGTATGTACAGTATATAAATAGAGTGTAAGTAGGTCTAGGTACAGTACGTACAGAAAAGTGTTATTAGTAGTACTAAAGGTTGGGTATAGATGCTGACAACATGAGCTGAGTGTCCACAGTGCAGCTCTGTGTGTGTTTTCTTCTTCTGTGTTTGAACAAATCTTCATCCGTCACTTCCTCCTTCAGCCCGAAAACCATCAACATTATCAACACTGTTCGAACAGATGACACAAACCACTGATTCACATGTGGTTTTCTTAGTGTTCATATGGAAAGTTGATTAAAGTGTCTGTAGAAATATGCAGAAATATGACACTTGAGACCAAATGAAAACAAACAACCGTTTCCTTCCAGGTCAGAATCAGACTGATGAGATGCATCCAGGAAGTTGCTCTGCAGGAAAACTGTGTCTTCACCTTCTTGTTCATGTGCTTGTTGAGGCGTTCATGGTTCCTGGCAGCAGCTGGCAGACGACACACCTGTAACACAAACACACAAACAGGTGGGATTTTGTTTTAACACTCAGGCTACTGACTGCAATAAATGTACACTGAGATGATATGAAACAAGACACTGTTCTCTCATGTTAACAGGTGCTTTTGAATCTAACAGCTAACAGTATGAACAGAATAACAACGAGCACAAGGACGACATTGAGTTTATTAATGGAGGACCAGAAGTGTCTCAATAAAGAAATTAATATGCCATCAAATGCACCAACATAACTAACGATAAATGTAGAGAATCATTTATTTATAAAATGTATTTATGTGTTTTAATTCTCCTTTTTATTGTTTATGAGTTACTGTCTTCAAGCAGATCTATTAAATTAGAGTCGTGATAAAGTGTGAGAACTGAAATGTTATAAATGAACATGTTTTATTTATTTACACTTATAATCTGTCATTCGATCCATCGTGACATAGGACATAACACACTCTCTCTGAAGTTTAATAGACCCAAAAGTACTTTTAAGTGCTTTTTTTATGAAACCAGTTTATTATAAAATATGTATTATCAAAATCTGTCCTGTTTGATGAAGTCAAATCTTCTTCCACTAATAATACTGTCTCCTCTCTGACAGGAAGAAGATGATCTTGATCACTCTGCTCGTCGTTCTGACCTCCTCTGTCTGTGGTCAGTAGTTCTGCAACTCACAATTAATGATATTATATAGTTGAGCAGTAATATTCCTTGACCGATTAATCGACTAATTCTTGCAGTTCTGTTGGCTGGTTTAATGTTAAGTACTGTTGTACCATGGTCTGGGTGAATTCTCCATTCTGATTGGCTGCAGGGTGTCAAACCGCATGCAGGTCCCAAATCTGTCTTCATTTCAACCCACAAAGGTTCGTCTTTATAGATCTGAATGAGTTAGGCAACTCCAGAAACACATATCGCAGCGCTGTTTTTAAAATATAACAGGAAGTTCACAAACAAGCTGCCATGTTGAAGGAGGTGTAACTGTCCGTAACTGAGCCTGATGCCCTGTCTCCATTTTCAGTCCTGTCGTTCAAACTGAAAGCCCGTCATGCATGAGAAACAGTTCATACAAGAAGTTAAAATGAAGAGTTAAACAAACAGGTTCTACTTTTACTAGAAAAACCTAAAAGAGGAACCAGCTGGCTGAAAGGAAATCACCAGGTAGTGAATATTTATAATAAATAAAATGTCTGAAATGTATTTAAAGGTGCAATATGGAAGAATTTGGCCTCCTGTCAGATTCATACCCAAACCAATAGGGGGCAGAATATCCCTACAGAGTAACTGTAGCTGTTGTTGGCTCATCCACTCAGGTAGCTGTGAAGGGAGTGTTGGTGGTAACGACACCAGAACAGGAGCTTTGGACCGGGATGGGCCGTTGCCAGCTGGTTTTGACATCGATGTGACAAAATGTAACTTCCTGGAGAAAGATTAGTTAATGTTGAGTTTCATCTCCAGGTCGTCTAATAATGACACCTTTGGTTGGCAGCTCGGGTCACACGTCAAAACAAAATGTCGGTATTTGATGACCTGGAGATGAGTCTTAACAATCAACTACTTTTCTCCAGGAAGTTACAGTTTGTTGCTTCAATGTCACTATTTGGAATTTTAAATATATCACATAAACCACTGTACCATATGGTTAATATGAACTTAATATTTTAATCTATTTTCAAATCTCTGTACACTGATTTTAATAGTGTATCAACATGAACTGGACTGAATCAAGGAATGTTTGATGAATGAGTTTAACATTTTGGAGACATGTAGTGAAAACCTGAGGAAGCAGGAACATTACATGAAGCACAAAATGTTGGATAATTCAATTCAGAAGAACAAAGTTTGTTTCTGTTCAGCAGGTTTTGGTAAATAAGTCAATAAATTTGCTACAGTGCCACCATGTGGCCATATGGTGTAACTTCTGTTATGTGACGAGCAGCTGGTTGTGAGACGGATATTTACTTGTTGTTGTTTATTTAGTCACTTTTTGTCTTCGTTCTGCGTTTGCTTGGTATGAATGTTTTTGATGTGGTGGTTTGACTCTGATGAGTTGATGCTCCTGATATCAGATACTAACACTGGTTTTCTGTCTTCATGCGGATGCAGAACACACACCAGGAGGGCCGAAGAAGGAAGTGACATCACACGATTGGAGCAAAGTTGAAATGGTTCTCAGAGCCATTCCCTTTGGAGCTTTCTTAGTCGCTAATCTAATAGTTCTCCTCGTTGCAGCTCAAAGATTTCTGACAGCTGTCATTCGTCGATATAATAATAGTAAAAAAAAAAAAAAAACGTCAGTGAACGTCAGGTCTCATCATGTTGTACTGCAGCTGTCAGGTCAAAGTGCAGATTGATGTGAAAAGGATCCCCTGCATTCTGACTCAACTTCACTGAAACATTAATAACAGAAGCAGTTCACCAGCATAAACACCTTAAACATAGATCAAACTTATTATTCACTTAGTTTTACAATCATTTGTGTAAATCCACAGTTATATTTTGTGGGTATAAAACCACAGAACTCTGAAGTTTCACATTTGAACCTTTTGTTCACGTATTTATTTGTCTTTGTTTGTATTGTTTTTAAATTATCTTTCAAACTGAACTGAATATTTTATCTTCTGCAAAGCACTTCTGAGTCTGTGAAGCACTTTCTAACTTTGTGTTTAAACATGAAATGTGACTGTTTTATACGATGCTAATATACGTTGTTACTGTCTTGGAAAATCCCCCTTTTTTCTTAATATTTTATAAATGATTTTTTTTTTTGAGGGACTTCTTCAACTCATTTTAATATTTGAATGTTTTAGTCATGTGTATTAATGCACTTGGTGACTGTGTGTAATCCAGGAGTTGACTGCATTTCTTATGAAGATAATCATTTCTCAGTTTTTGTTGTACTTGATCTCTAATAAAGTCCAGCAGGTCAGCAGGCAGCATCGCTTCTTTGTGTCCTTCAGACCTCAAACACACAGATTCTGTACAGAGATGGTTCATGTGAGGAGTGTCCAGGGAGTGTACAATTGAACAAACACAGTTACAGTTTTTTTCAATTGTTTACACGCAATTTTGAAAACTGGGTTCTTTTTTTCAAAATATAATCACAACTATCCAAACACCACACTCAATTTGCACAATTCCTAAATTGTTTGCAAAATGACACACTTCAGTCAAAACATACACACTTCAGTCAAAACATACACACTTCAGTCAAAACATATACACATATTTGTGAAAATGCTATAGTCCACAGTCCTCAATGATCAGACACTATTGCAGCCAGTTTCACACTGCTGTGATAAATACAAAACACATTTGTAAAAAAAAACTCATTTTAGGAAATAGCATGCGCTAGATTTTTGGCCAGACATTGTTATGTAAGGGATAATTTAGATGTAAAAAAAAATAGTGACAAACCCACAACATTCTTCATGATTAGTTTGAGATATAGGGAGAATGTACACAAATAGGCCTACTATAAACTTACCAAGCACTGCACAACACTGATGCTGCAGACTGAATATTTCAAGTATTTCTTTCGATACTTACAGTATTTCTTACCATAATCAGTTACAGTAATCAACCAACAATGAAATCAATGAAACAAATCAAATCTGTAGACAAATAAAAATGACTGCATGAAGTACATACACTTTGACTCTGAAGAAAAACTACTGTAAAAGCAACAAGAATACCTGAGTGCTGCGTTTTCAAATTAGCACATGCGTGCTTCCACACCTGGTGGATGTGTTTATCCAGTTTGTTCATGAGTGTGGTCATTGGCAATCCGGGGCTTTGTAATGACAAGGAAGTAACCTCACAATCCTTCTCTGTGTCTAAGGTGTGAAAATGTGTGTAGAGTTTTACAAATCACAGTGTGTAATGTTTTGCAAAAAGGGTGAAGCAGACATTGTGTGTAATGTTGTGCAAATCTGTGGAGGTGTTTTGCTCCTTGCAGTAGAATTTTGCAAATTGTGTGGAAATTTTTATTTTAGTGTGTAAACAATCGTAAAAAACTGTAATCTGATCCCAAACCTTAGTGTGTTCTGGTCTAAGTTTCCTGTGCACATTTAGTATTAGTGTGTATTTGTCTAATTACATTATAACTTATTTCCTTCACAGCTTCCTCTCGTATATGTCGATATGTGTTTGAAGCTTTAGAATTAAATCATTCAGACAGCTGCAGATTTTTCTCCTCTCTCCACAGAGCACAGTGCATGATGGGAAACACTCGACGAAGATGGTTTGAAGTTTTTCTTCATGTTTAAATGTAACTACATGATTTTTATTGACCTATTGAATGATAACATATTGATAAAAACAAACAGCTTCTCTCATATGAATGGATCTATTAACAGTGTGTTCACATTATAAACAGAAGATCAGGTAAAGGCAGTGCATTGTAACAATGTTCATCAGAAGACAAAGATCAGGATAAAATAAAGACATCACTTCCTGTGTGTCCTGTAACATCATACAGCACATGAGAACAAGCAGATCAGTTCAACCTGAAGCTTCATGACATCCTGCAGGAGTCTTTTTTTTAATGAATCTCTTTAATATAAATATCATCCTCTTTAAATATATATATAGAGAGATATCCTTTATATCTATATATATCATGTGGAAATATACAGGCAGCTCACTGCTAACACAAAGCCTCCAGGATATCCTAATGGGAACTTTTGTACATGAATGTAAAATAAGAGCGTATGTGATGGCATTTTAACCGGCAACCGGCTTCTAGACGCCGTCCTTTGTTCAGGGGGATCGCTGTGGTTGACAATCGCCAAATTGTATTAAAACAATCACTGCCTTTCTCTCTTGAGTTCCAAACATCCTTTTATTTGCGTCAAGGTTTGCAGTGTCCACAACATAAGATTCATTGTCGATAGAAACGTAAAACATAAAAAGAGAGCGGTTTGAAAACAGTATGGCTCTCCCCTGTCTCATCCGAGACACCTGTGCCACTCTCCCCTTTTGTGTCCTAATTCGCTGGGAGGTGGCTCATCACAATTATAAAGAATCAAAACAGCCAAATGAAATCATAGCCTCTTGTTCAATAACGTTAATGATAATAATAATCAAACAAAATATACAGAAATGGCTCTAATAGCGTATCTTCATGTTTCCTTATCACATCTTGTTCTATCACTTTTGAAGCAGTGGTCACTGGGATCAGTCAGCTATATGAGGGCCTTCCTACAAGAAACAGCTTCATTTGTACTTTTTAACATCCTGTGGATAAAACAACAGCAACATTTTAATCTTGACTCTAAACAATGATTCATATAGAAACATGTTAAACTATGAGAGACACATTAAACCATCTCAGCTGGAATAAAAGACATTTTAGACGCTTTTCCCTCCTAAACTGTCAGACCAGACAAATGAGTGTATTTGAGAATGTTTTTCTAATGAATATCTTTCCTCTATCCTCTATTTATATGTATTTAATATTTTAATCATTCTTGTTCTGGTTAAACATTACTACTGCCGATGTCTGCAGTCTGTGTTTGAGTGTTGCAGTGGTGCAAGTCACAAGTTGAGCCGAAGATACTTCCTCATCCTCACAACACAGACTCAGTTTGGTTGAGTTCACCTTTTTTAACACAACACGATGAAGACTTGTTCTCATTTCTTCCTCCACAAATGACTGAAGACTCACAAGCTCATATATGACAGATAAGATAAGATAAGATAAGATAAGATAAGATAAGATAAGATAAGATAAGATAAGATAAGATGTTCCTTTATTGATCCACCTTGGGAGAAATCCACAGGTAACACAGCAGCACAGAGGGAAATAAGTAACAAAGAATAAAATAACAATTTCAATGAAAATAGAATAAAAACTGTTAGAATAAAAATAAGCATACTTTACACAGTAACTATAGTCACCAGTAACAGCAGTATACCAGACTCCCTTAACAAATCACGTGATTTTAAGAGTTGGTGAATGAGGAGAAACTTAAACAGCTACAGCAAAATGTATGTCATTGATGCTTTTTGTAAATTCGGCGTTAAATAGAAAACATTAAGATGTTTCTTTCCTTGTAAAAAGAGTCAGTTTGTGGCCTCATCGCTGTCGAAGCCTGTGTGAAGTTTTTATGTTTTTTTTCTTTTACCTATATATCACATTTCCACGGTAAACGTGTACAATTTTACAAATACAGTTAACAGTAACTAATATAAGCTGCTTCTCTTTCCTTCAGGGGAAAAGCTGAGTGTTTCCCATCATGCACTGTGTTCTGTGGAGAAAAGAGAAAAATCTGCAGCTGTCTTTATTATTTAATCCTGATGCTTCAAACACATATATGCGAGAAAACGCTGTATATGAAACAACTCAAACAACTGTAGTTTCGCATTCAACTCGAAAACCAGGACACAGTCTGATGGTCACAAGTCAAAAGAAGAAGTTGTCTCAATTTGCTTAAATAAGGTTTTGACATCTGGCTAAACCTGCGCTCAATCAGTCAATATGAGTCAATATATGTCCCACCTCAATTTTGGGGATAAGTTTAGGGGATGGGTAGATCTGTTATATGCGGACATTACTAGCACAGTTTTGGTAAATGGAATGTGCACAGCCCCTTTGCAAATAAAGTCAGGTGTACGACAAGGCTGCCCACTCTCCTCTACCTTGTTCATTTTAGCAATCGAGCCCCTTGCGTGTGCTTTAAGGCAATCAAAAAACATTGCAGGCCTCCCAATGCCAGGGGCAGCAGGTAAAGAGGCAAAGCTCAGTTTATACATGGATGACCTAACCCTTCTTCTCACAGACAATAAGTCTGTAAGAGACACATTGTTGTTTTGTGACAATTTTACTGCTGCATCAGGAACAAAAGTCAATAAAGAAAAATGTGAAATACTTTACTGCAATTGGAGGGAGCCAATTGAAAACCTAGGCCTCATACAGGAAAAAGACACAATCAAAGTCCTCGGAGTAAAAATAGGGAAGGATATGGAGAACACCAATTGGGAGTCAAAACTGGCAAAAATTAGAGGAAAGCTCCTCCAATGGCAAGACAGGGACCTTTCAATGACTGGGAAGGTCTTGGTTATAAAAGCAGAGATCCTTGCCTCCCTGACTTATTTGGCAACAACTTTCCCTGTACCACATAAATTTATGATGACACTCAGAAAAATCTGTTTTCAGTTCATATGGAGAGGGCAACACGAGAAACTGAAACGTGAGATAATGTACAGGCCATTAGAGAAAGGGGGAAAGGTGTCCCAGACATTGAAATTAAACTCAAGTCTATGTTTGTGACCCCCATCATCAAAGCTTGTCTGAAGGCTGATGTAGGCCCAAATTGGGCACATTTTGCCATGTATTGGGTGGGGCGTGGTGTGCTCAGAGCATGGAACAAAAGGCCACCACAAACCATCCCATATGCGCAAACTTGGCCGAAAATTTACAACACAGTTTTTTCATGCCTAAAAAATGGTGTATCGCAAATCCCATTTGACAAAATCAGTAGAACAAAAGTAGAGCAAGTTCTATCCCCATTCCACTCAAAATTGACTCCTGTAGGAAAACTAACCGAAGAGGACTGCAAAATTGTGTGGTCTAACGTAAACAACTCCACTCTTACAAATAACCACAAAGATCTGGCCTGGCAGGTTGCCCACCAGTGTTTGCCTACAAGAACCTTTCTTGAGAGGAGAAATTGTACCCACAATGCTAAGTGCCCTAGGCCTTCATGTGGGGACAACGAAACAGTAGAACATCTTTTTTGGTCATGCCCCACCGCTAGAGGTGTCTGGTCACTTGTGTCACCATGGCTACAAGCATTGTATAAAGTTCCTCTGTGTTATGAGGACATAGCTTATGGGTGTCTGAAAAGAAATCAAACAGCTACAGTGGAAAAATGGTGGGTTGTCATCAACTGTGTTAAAGAAAGCTTATGGAAAGCCAGAAATGTGTCTGTAATGAAAAGATATTGTATCCCTAGAGAAAATGTTGTTAAAATCATTTTAAACAGTTTCAATGACTACATATTGACAGACAAGTCAACAACAGACAAGAAAACAAAACGTTTGATGTGGAGAGTTCCCAAGACTCCATTGTTCGATTCTTTATGATCTGTTTTTTGGGAGAGAAGCAAATTCATGTCAAATCTTCTGGGAGATGTTAACCCAGACCTGAATTGTGTGTTTTCACATTATTGTACAGTCTAGTCTTGGTTTTGTTGTTTGTTTTGTTTTTTTGTTTCATTTTTTATAATTTTGTAAGGGCGATGTGTAAGCAGTCCAAGTATTGTTGATGTGTAACCCTGCAATGAACTAAATAAAACGTCTAAAAATTGAAAATTGAATTGAGTCAATATGAGTCAGTGGTTGAGAACACTTCCCCTTTCCAAATCACTGCACTCAGTTCCTCTCTCTGTGTACAATTTTTCTGTCAGTATTTACACATACGACATTGATGATGTGGATGCATGTTATGGCGTTAAACAGCTACTTATTCTGTGAATTAGGCCAAAGAACCCATGCAGATGTGAGTTATTGACCAATTGAACAACGTAATGGCCTCGTGGGGCAACAGCCAAACGGAACAGGAATTGTAATTGTCCCTCCGAAATGCACCGAGTATCAGGATTGGTTAACTCCGGATGACATCGTTTGTGCTGGCAAACGGCTCTACCTCTACAGAACCAAAGCTGTCAGTGTGATCTGACATGACATGAAAAAGTGTAAAGTGCAAAATCAGAATTGTTTTCCACCATGTATATAGTTGATGTAATTTTGTGTTTGGCAATACGTGTGTGACAGCACGGCTTTCAGTGTGACCCGAGTGACCTGGATGGAAAGAGCAGAATCACAAAAGCAAAACTGTTTTCCACCATGTAGGCTATATACTTCATGTAATTTTGTGTTTATTTTTAAGAATATATCGATATTCAACCTCACCTGATTTTCTTGTTTTTGTCTGATGCAATACACACTTTCACCACACACACACTGACTGACATTTAGTTCAGTAATGTGAAGAAAGGTTTTGGGAATAAGTGATGTTCTGGTGTAGCTGCTGTGTAGGAGAATCTGATCAAAGTTAAGTATGTTAATACTAATTTTCATATTTTACAATATTAATGATGTCGTAATAAAAACTGACAAATAATAATAATTTTTAAAAACACTCTCACAATCAGCTTGCATCGCAGCAGCAGCTTCTTCAGCTGAGAGAGAGGAGACGTTGGCTCGTTCCCCAAAGAGTGAAAACAGACTGGTGTTCCTGCTGCTTTGCTGCTTTAACTGGGAACAGGCTGAAGTTTATGCTATGTTTTGTGCAAAAGGTATGAATGCTGTGAATAAGTTGAATTAGTGTGAGAAAGTCCTAATCTTTGTGAACGTTTCACAGTTTGAATGGAGTCTCTATGAGAACGTAGGAAGGAGGGAGAAGAGTTGGAAGATGAGTGGGTTTGAGGTGATTTCTCCTTGACTCCCATTATAATTGCGATGTGACAAAGCTTCAAAGAAAGTTGAATATTTTCAAAAG
This sequence comes from Lagodon rhomboides, assembly GCA_039737535.1. Taxonomy (NCBI): domain Eukaryota; kingdom Metazoa; phylum Chordata; class Actinopteri; order Spariformes; family Sparidae; genus Lagodon; species Lagodon rhomboides. The sequence continues at coordinate 17,577 of JBBNBP010000494.1, forward strand.
TTTTAATGAGATTTGAAAGATAGAATACAACCTTGAATGTAGACAAATTGTGGAATATTTCAGAGTTTCTATCTGGAAGCGTGAATGACTAGATGAGCTTTGAAAAAGTGTGGAAATTTCTGAAACCACGACAGTAAAAGTCTTAGTGCAGCGTGATAATATTTAATATGAGCTGTTAATGTCAGTATGAAGCAGTTGAGCATATTTTCTATGTACTATAGTTCATACAGTGATGAGTGCTCGTCACAGTCTTCAATCAAGGAAATGTGCCAACAGTTTAAACACATTTCAAACATACAGAGCTTCAAAAAACATACAAATACAAATTCTTCAACTCATTTGAATATTGGATTTCCTCATAAACAGACCTCAGACAGTTCAGTTGTAGGAGTCCAACAAACCAAAAACTAGACTGAATATAATGTGATTATTTTAAATTAAAGAAGTTTGTGGATCATATGTAGCTGATAAATATCAGAGCAGAGGAGAGGACACCTAATCCACCTGCAGTACCACCTGATTCCTTTCATTTGTGGGTGACAGTCATGAAGGTGGACCAGGTGATGAAGTCACCACTAACAGCAGTGTACCAGACTCCCTTAACAAATCACGTGATTTTAAGAGTTGGTGGCCTCATCGCTGTCGAAGCCTGTGTGAAGTTTTTATGTTGTTTTTTTTTCTTTTACCTATACATCACATTTTCATGGTAAATATGTACAGATTTACAAATACAGTGAAGAGTAATTACTATAAGCTGCTTCTCTTTCCGTCAGGGGAAAAGTCTAGCGGTTCCCATCATGCACTGTGTTCTGTGGAGAGAAGAGAAAAATCTGGGAGATGGTCCTCATGATTTAATTCTGATGCTTCAAACACATAGGCCTATTGATATAACAAAAAAGCTGAATATAAAAACAACTCAAACAACTGTGGTTTCAATTCCGAATGGGACACCGTAACGCAATAAGTTGGTTACCAATTAAAAGAGGAAGATGACGGATTATAGGCTTGGAAAATCAGGATCTGAAAGTAGGTTCCAAAATCTTGTGCTGATACATAAACGGCTTAATGAAATATCACATGTGCCATAGACGTTATGGAGCTTGGCCGTGGCAATATCATCGGGTAAGTAATCTCAGCTGCAGGAGTTACGTGACTCAGTAGGGAACATTGTGCTGAAGACGAAAATCCCACTCGTGTAAATATGGTACGCGAGAAGATTATCTTGATAAAACTAATTGGCCGGTGTTGGATTTTAACTTGACCTTCATGATAGATGGATAGGTAACATTATTAGTCCCGCAGGGGAATTTGGGTCATTTGAACGGCAGTTACATTCAAGTGTAAGAAGGCTACAATCAAAATACAAGGGCAAATATAGAAAGAATATAGAAACAACAAAGTACTGTAGAGAAGAGAAATACTAAATCAGACACCGACGTCATCATGCTACAGTAGGCTATATGCAGCACACTGTGGTGTATTTTGGTGTTATTCATTGCTTCCGGGGGTGTCCACATATTTTCACATATTTTCGGGACACTTCAAGTGTTTTTATTATAAAGTTAGGCTAAATGATTTTCTGTTTTCTCCATTTAATTTGTTGAACCACAGAGGAGCGATGCGTTTTTACTGAGTCACCATCAAACTGTTGTTGAACTGAACTCCTCATCTTCAAAATGTAACTACTGGCGCCATCTTGTGTCAGAAGTACAATACAGCAGCTTAGCGTTAGCATCGAGAGTGTGTCCAGTCAGGAAGTCCTTGTGTGTAATGAGCAGGATAATAAAGACAAAGGAGTATTGTAAAGACTAAAGACAGACTGTAGATGTTGGTTGTGGTCCATGTGAGGACTGAACTGTGATCACATGACTCTTCACCTCTGTCTCCTCTCACAGGGAGAAGATGATCTGCAGGATCCTGCTGCTCATCAGCCTCAACTGTGTCTGTGGTTAGTTTACAGCTTCACTTTATGACACTGTGATTCAATGAATCAGTTAAAGTAGCCCACATGTGAGCAAACAGTTGATGTTGATGAGCCTCTGCAGCTCTGAGACGTCACTAAACTGTCCACAGAAACATGTGTAGATGGAGTTTAAAGGCTGTCATGTTATAGCTGTCAGTGTGTCTGCTCCTCACTTTCCCTCTCTGTCTCCTCAACAGGAACATTTGTAGTGAATGTGACACAGACCTCCTATCAGGCAGAGGAGAACCACAACATCACACTGGAATGGACGTTCACAACCACAGATGACACTTCCCCCAGCTCCCTTTTTATCTTCTGTGATCTGAGAACTGATCACAAACTCTCAGTCCTGTTTGAACTACGTGGAGGTGTTGCGGTCCCAGAGTCTCGGGATCAACAGTTTGTAGGACGAGTTCAGTGGGACAAAAACGCCCTCAGAGACAGTCAACTCAGACTTCATGTGTCCAGACTCAGGACTGAGGACTCAGGCCGGTATCGCTGTAAAGTGAGGAGGAATAACGTTTTGAACTCCAGTGATTGTTGGCTCAACGTCTCTGGTAAGTTGGTTGAGTAGAAGTCAGTAATACTTTTATTAACAGGTTCAATTCAGCAGCTTTTCAGCTGTTCTGTTGTTTGGTCTCTTTACAGCAGCAAAGGATTGTCCCGAACCTGAGAGACCCAACACAGACACACCTGAGAGACCCAACACAGACACACCTGAGAGACCCAACACAGCAAGAGGTGGAAGGATCGGCCTCTACTGTGGACTGGGACTGACAGCAGCAGTGGTAGTTGTGTTGCTTGTTCGTTACATTTTATTTATTCACTGTCTGTCTGATGAGTCCAGTGGAGGATTTAGAAAAGTTCCAGCTCAGCAGGATCAGAGGAAATAGTTTGATCCACAACTTAATGAGACCGTTTTTAATAACAATAATGGAGCTGACGGAGGAAACGTTGTTCTTCACCTTTATGTTGTCCATTATTTTGACAGGACGTCTCATCAAACTCTGTCACTTATTAGACAGATCTGAAATCTGCTCTGTGTTCACTTTACTGAAATAATGCTGAAAAACATGTCGACCTCGTTCACCAGGTGTAAACGACTCTGTGCGCTTTATGTTGTGACATTTTTCATTCATATCAATTTTTATCAAGATCATTTACTGTCTCAATCTCATAAACAGATTTAACTTTCTCTCGTGGAACTTTAACCTCTTCTTGTTGTAATGCTGCAGTTTGAACTGAAATGAAGTGCTGCTGTTTGATTTGTGTTTGTTCATTCAACATCACTCACTCTGTGCCTTCTGATGGACATCGTTACAACACACTGCCTCTCCTAATGTTCTGTTTATAATGTGTACATACTGTCAATAAATATATATTTATATGAGAGACATTGTTTGACTCTTCTGTAAGTCTTTTAATATCCCAGAAGATGTAAAGAACTCAAAGAGTTTATCAGCAACAAAGTTTAAATAATAAACTTTATTAACACTCAGAAACAGTTACAAACTGACTTTCAGGCCACATTAATGAACAGAATATTAAAAGACAGACAAGAGATGAATGTATGTCACAAATCACATAATGAAAAATACAAATGGTAACATATTTGCAAATTACGTCATGAGAAATCTTTGAGTCCTTGGAGATCCAACAACATCAACAACATCTAACAACAAGTGTCTCGTTCACAGATTCATGTTTCGTCAGGTAGGTGCAACACTCTCTCATCTCATTTTGAACATAATATCAACACATTTTAATGTTCTTATTTAAATGTACTGTACTTGATACGTTTTGTAGACCAGTCCAGTCTGAGAGCACCAACACAAATTGTGTGGACTACGAGAATGAAAATATTTTATATTATTTATATAATATATTAAATATATTATATATTTATATTATTATTAATATTTATCTAATCTTATATACTTATCCAAAAGTGGGGTCCAAACGTCTGAGACCAATAAAAATCTCTGATATTGTCAGATAAACCTGAAAATAATCAGAAAGTGCTAAGAAAGTGTGAGTCTTAGCATCAAATCATTTCCAGACTCCAGGTTTCTAAAGGGGCAGTGCATGTAACAATATAAACTCTTAAACACTTCACAGAAACTGGATCAGTTGTATCCAAAGATAGACCCAAAGAGACCACACTGTGGGAGAAAGATGTGATACATACCCTGTATAAAGGTTAGGCCCTATAAAGGTATGGATGAGGGCATATTGACATCTGATCTATGAGTTTATATCTCCCATGGTTTTTGCAAACTCAGCAGTTGGAAGCTGATGTAGAAATGTCTACAAAACAGATCTCTGACAAACCAAGGCTGTTGTTTTGTATAAACTCATAGGATGACCTTCGATCTTTCTGCTGTAAGCAGACTCACTGTCTTCTACACATTTTCTTTCTATTCCTCACTAAGTTAGAGGTGAGAAGCTTTGCAGTAACTTCCCACTTATTTGTTGTTAGATAACCATGTATAGGAGGGCTGCTTCCTGAGCTTAGAGGATAAAACCCCAAACTAGAGAAGGTTTGGGAGGATTAACTTGACAATGCACTGTGCAGACAGCTGTGCTGTACAGTTGTACTTTGTTCCTCCATGATTATGTTTGTATAAACTACATTAACGTAAGTCATCGGTGTCTCTGAGTTCTCTTCATCTCTCCTGAATGGTCAAGCGAACCGAAATCCCACAACCCACACTGTCAGAATATCAATAAATCAAGTTTTGTTCCCTGAAAGATAGAAAAGCAACGTCATCACAGATACAGAATTTGATAAGTACACACACAAGAATCCAATCAGGTGAAATCTGACAAAGGAAAGCTGTCTTGTAGTTATCTCGAGGACGATTAGCCGTTCCTAAACCACTTCTTAGTTGGTGAAGAAAGATGAATGACTGTAGGTGGGAAGAGAGAGGGGGAGAGAGTGTGGAGAGAAAGAGAGAGGTGGGGGAGAGGGGGAGAAAGAAAGAGGGGGGAAGGACAGAGATGAAGAAGGGGGAGAGAAAGAGAGAGGGAGGAGAGAGAGAGAGAGAGAGAGAGAGAGAGAGAGAGAGAGAGAGAGAGAGAGAGAGAAGACAGAGTGAAATGTCATAAAACATCCTTAATCCTGACATCAACTTCAATCTGTATTTTTTGGTTTACTTCCTTTTTCTTTCAGGTCAATAAAGAAATCTGTAACAACTAAACCAATTGAACAGACGACAACATGAAAAACTATGTTCGAAACTATGTATGAAAATCTGTGCTCTTTCACAGCTTTTATGTGATCACTGTGTGCTGCTGTGTTGTCCAGATAACAAACAGTATTTTGTACAGTTATTCTAATAGGCAGGTCATTTAAAATACATGTATCATATGGTTTTAATCTTCTGTTGCATTTGGTATAAAGAGTTTAGATTATCACATATAATAACTTCAGTGTTTTGTTTAGGTCCGGTGTGTTCTGACATCTTTGTTGTTGTTTGTTGCTGCAATGAACAATTATCATGTGCCTCAACACTCGGTACGAGGTGATGGTGCAACTTTAAAGTCAGCATCTTTTGTAGTTTCTGATTAAAAAGAGTTAAACATTTATAACATTTAATGTATTTTATGACTTTAACTTGAGAGAAACAAAATCCACTTGATACAATAACTTTAAAGTGAAGAGCGCCCTCTGCTGACCTTCATCTTTAACACCTGAGTTAGCAGATCCCAGCTTTTCTTTCAGGCACACATACAGAGACAGAGTGACAATCAGTAACAGACAGTAAATAACAAACACGAATCAAACAGCAGCACTTCATTTCAGTTCAAACTGCACATTACAACAAGAAAAGGTTAAAGCTCCTCGAGAGAAAATTGAATCTGTTGACAAAATCTGGACAGACGATCAAAAACTGAAAGATTCAACGAAATCTTGATAAATTGATAAACAACACAAAAAGACAAAGTAAAATTATAAAACACATATAACCCAAAGTGCATATAGAGGGATCATGTATGACAATGTTAAAGACAAATACCTTTTTACAGATTTTTTAATGTTTTCAGTGGTTCACAGTTCTTCAGTTCATTTAATGTTTTAACTTGTGTAATTTCTGTTTTGAACTGCTGAATGTTCTCTGCTCTAAAGTTCACCTGATTCTTCTTTACATCCTGCAGGAGGCCAGTACAGGATATAGGATATACTGTCAGTGTCATATCTTATTAAGGGCTAATTCATCATGTAGAGCTATAAATGGAAAAGGTAATAACATAAAGTGCACAGAATCGTTTACACCTGGTGAACGAGGTCGACATGTTTTTCAGCATTATTTCAGTAAAGCGAACACAAAGCAGATTTCAGATCTGTCTAATACGTGACAGAGTTTGATGAGACGTCCTGTCAAAATAAGGGTGAAGAACAACGTTTCCTCCGTCAACTCCATTACTGTTGTTAAAAACGGTCTCATTAAGTTGTGGATCAAACTGTTTCCTCTGATCCTGCTGAGCTGGAACTTTTCTAAATCCTCCACTGGACTCATCAGACAGACAGTGAATAAATAAAAGGTAACAAACAAACAACACGACCCTCCATCACACTCTGTCCACCTGTCCAGTGCAACAGCCTGATCCAGGATGTTGTGGTGGAGACAGATCTCTGTGGACACCCAATAGTCCCTGATTTAATGTTGTTTAGCCAGCCTGAGCCCCATTTGTTTATTTCCCTTTTCTGTGACGGGACATTAGCCAGGACCAGCCTTAAAACAGGTGGTTCCCATCAACTGGTTCCCTGATTGTCTCAAAGTCTGCTGCTCTGTTCAGATCTGTCCATCGCACAAAACTGTTTCATTTAGTTTTGTTGATCAAACTATTTCCTCATATCCTCCACTGGAGTCTGAGAAGAAATGACAGTAAACAAATAAAATGCAACGAACAAGCAACACAACTACCACGGCTGCTGTCAGTCCCAGTCCACAGTAGAGGCCGATCCTTCCACCTCTTGCTGTGTTGGGTCTCTCAGGTGTGTCTGTGTTGGGTCTCTCAGGTGTGTCTGTGTTGGGTCTCTCAGGTTCGGGACAATCCTTCGCTGCTGTAAAGAGACCAAACAACAGAACAGCTGAAAAGCTGCTGAATTGAACCTGTTAATAAAGTTCTACTGACTTCTACTCAACCAACTTACCAGAGACGTTGAGCCAATAATCACTGGAGTTCAAAATGTTATTCCTCCACACTTTACAGCGATACCGGCCTGAGTCCTCAGTCCTGAGTCTGGACACATGAAGTCTGACTCGTCCGTCTTTGAGGACATCTTTGTCCCACTGAACTCGTCCTACAAACTGTTGATCCTGAGACTCTGTGACCACAACACCTCCATGTAGTTCACACAGGACTGAGACTTTGTGATCAGTTTTCATCTCACAGAAGATAAAAAGGGAGTCGGGGGAAGTGTCAGTTGTGGTTGGGAACATCCATTCCAGTGTGATGTTGTGGTTCTCCTCTGCCTGATAGGAGGTCTGTGTCACATTCACTACAAATGTTCCTGTTGAGGAGACAGAGAGGGAAAGTGAGGAGCAGACACACTGACAGCTTTAACATGGCAGCCTTTAAACTCCATCTACACATGTTTCTGTGGACAGTTTAGTGACGTCTCAGAGCTGCAGAGGCTCATCAACATCAACTGTTTGCTCACATGTGGGCTACTTTAACTGACTCATTGAATCACAGTGTCATAAAGTGAAGCTGTAAACTAACCACAGACACAGTTGAGGCTGACGAGCAGCAGGATCCTGCAGATCATCTTCTCCCTGTGAGAGGAGACAGAGGTGAAGAGTCATGTGATCACAGTTCAGTCCTCACATGTACCACAACCAACATCTACAGTCTGTCTTTAGTCTTTACAATACTCCTTTGTCTTTATTAACCCGCTGTCTTACAGCTTTGATGGTGACTCAGCAAAAACACATCAGCAGCTCTGTGGCTCAACAAGTTAAAAGGGGAAAACAGAAAATAATTTAAAATTCATAATAAAAACACTAAAGTGCCCAAAACAATGTGGACACGTCAGGAAGCAACAATGTCGCCATCTAGTGCTGAACAACACAAATTACTTTGCTGTGTAGAATACACCCCAGTGTTTGTTTGTTTCTTTTCAATGAAAATCTTTATTTAACATTTGTAAAAGTACAGACAATCAGAGTGAAGACAGAAACAGGCATTGACTGATAAAGAGATGTAACTAAAAGAATTTAAAAAATATCTCTCTATAAAAATAATATATGTAATTGAACTAAACTAAATTAAATATATATAAGGCACTTCTTATTTTGGGTAGTATAATAAATTTATTTTCTTGTTTGGCATCAGTTTCAAGGTATCTATATAAAAATTAAACTCATTTGTGAAGACATTAAAGTTTGGGAGGGACTTTACTATTTACTCTTGTGGATGTGGAATTTACGGATTAAAATCATGAGGTTTAGTGTGGAGCAAATTGATTTGTCATTATATTCGAATTTTTCTATTTTCTAATTGTTACGTACTGTTTAGTTTTATTGTAGATACACTTTTCCATGTCCCTCCAAAATACAGATGACAATGGGCAAATACAAAACAAATGCAAGATTGTCTCTGGCTCATCTCCACAAAAAGTGCACATCTCATCCACTTCAGCGAACCTAGAAATTGATGTGTTAGAAGGGTAAATATTATGTTCAATTTTAAAAAGTACTTCTCTAATCTTATTCGAAATACAGAATTGAGGGGACACAACCATGCCTCGCGCCGGTTTACATCAACCAACTGCGAATCCCAATAAAACTTTCATCTGGGTGAGAAATGATCATGTCTCTGAAATACTTTCCTCAGATGTTTGTTTGTACATTTTCTATCCATTATGTCAACCCCATCAACCTTTAGAGAAGGGGTCTGAACATTAATATTCTGGTAACTTAAGTGACATTGTATTAACTCAATCATACCAGTGGGAACAGCCTTTACAACAGAAACAATCTCTCTGTATTTGACTGGAAAGGTTTCAGCTTTCAGGAAGTCTTCATAGCTGTAAAGATTTCCATTACTGTCTAACCAGGCCGTCACAAAGAGCAGGATAAACAAACCTTGATACACCTTCAGCTTTTGATAATAACACTGTTCCAAAAATGTAGAGGTCTCTCTGCAGCCACATATTAAGAATTGGCTTAGTTTTTTAAAACTGTTGTGAGGAAGTTAAGTTGCTGTCTAAGCTCCATATCTTTTGTAATTCCCAGATATTGAACAGTTTGTTTAACAGGGATATTAACCACAAGCTTTTCATCAGTCTCATATAAACGAACACAGCCCAGTGTTACTGCTGGCTGCGCTGCACACGTAGCTTCAGAGTTTGAGTTAGTATTGTATTTCTTTAAAGAATGTAGTTGATATAGTAGTTCATATAAACTGTGTCTCCATATAAAGTCATGAGAAAACAACTGCAGATAAAAACAAACATTCTCATGTTGGTGTTCATGCAGATGAAGGTGGTGGTAAAATATCAACACCGACTTTGTTCAGATTGATGAATTAATTCTTTTCGTACACCCACAGAATGTATACAGACACGCAGCAGTTATGTTTCTGGTAGAGGGTGTCTCGTATAGCAGTTTACAGAAATGGCTCTAATAAATCAAATTACTCACGTAACCGGAGCTGATGGCACCAATCATTTACTAAATCCATCTGACGATTATATTATTATAATTTCGATAAGAAGAAGGAAGAATAAGTCTGTGGAATAACACCACACCTTTCCCTTCAAAACAATGGCAGGAGTGGCGATTTAACAATTCACACATCCCGATATCAACTTCTAGCCAATTATGTTGCAATTCAGCGCATTGACGCATGCCCACTACTGACTGTCTTGTAGTCTAAGTTTTCTGCGCATGCTCCGAGTGAAACCTACAGTAGATTGTGTTGTTTCTTTTCCAGCTTCTTCTCGCATACATGCATAGTTGGCTTACTTTTAGAGAGCCCAAAAAGTTCAGATTATAACTCGACCACTGGAGAAAGGGTTGTTTATTTGACAATTCTTGTTAATTCAATGTAATAATTCTGTTAAAAATAGAAAACTGTCATCAGAAATGATGCGTGTTCAGTATAAATAGTGCAGCAAGACATATATTATAGTATGTACAGTATAAAAATAGAGTGTAAGTAGGTCTAGGTACAAGTGTCAACAGATCAATTTTAACATTAGCTAATCTCTAACTTGGAATTACACTTTAGCTAACTAACGCTAGCTAGCTAAAGTTAACGTCGCTAACCTGACACAAGCTAATTAATGTTGGCTAGCTGCCTGTATATTTCTAAAGCTGGCTAAATAGCTAGCTGGTTAGCCAATGACTTTTGTCATTTTTCATTTTGTTAGTAGGCCTACTGTCATATTGTCTGATGTTAGCTAACACTGGTGTTCAGTCATTAGCAGTTGTTGTAGCGATGTGTTTTAACATCAATATCGAGTTTATTATTTCATTTTCATAATGTGTGTGTGGCTGTGGTGGTTTAGTTAGTCTTTTTCCTTTTAGATTTCAGCTCTTATAGTAGAAACCGTCTTTGTTTCCACTCAGGAACGCAGGAGTTTTACCTTTTTGGGTTGTTGATTAATATTAAAATGTTAGTCAGCCACAGGCCCAGATGTTGTGTGGTAGGAACACATCTGCATGTATTGTCTGTACATTTATATATAAAAAAATGTATAATTCCTAACTGAGGTGTGTTTTTTTTCCTTCAGAGAGCTGTAGATTGAAGAGATCGAGGCTGTCAGACTGTCAGTCAACAGCAAACACAACTCTCTCACACACACACACACAGATAAACTCACCTGACTTCCTCACTGAGGGGAGGAGCAAACAGCAATTACATGAGAACAGGGAGGAACCCTGAAAGTCAAAGTGTTCAGTCAGACTCCATTTTTTTGTGGATGGAGCAGAAGGCGAACAGCTGAAGTCTGAGGCAGGGTGAGTGTTAAAAACACATTGTGATTATTTACTGTGACTTTACTGACTCTGAGTCAGTTTTCTCCCTGCGGACTGTGGTGGAAAGAAATGTTGGAGTGAAGTCAACAGTCTGATTCATCTGTGGACACAAAGTCCCGATTGGCTGAATAATACTCTTTAAACCTACAGTAACCCAAGAAAACAAGCACAGGTGTGAAGAAAACTGAGCAGGTGGACTTCTGGCTGCTTTTATTATCCTGTATAATGTGTGTGTGAAGGGGAGAGAGAGTGTGTGTTACTTCCTGCTCTCTCCGTCTTGTGTGACTCTTGAACAAAGTTGCTTCCTGATTCTTGTTAATGTTTAACTTCTCAGACTGACTTCAGAGCAGAAGATGAGTGTTTGTGTGAAGGAGGAGGAGGACAGAGCAGAGTCTCCAGGATCCAGCTGTCTCTCTATGAAGAGTGACTGGTCCAAAGGTCTTCCTCCAGTCTTCAGTACTGAACCTGGACCATCAGACTCAAAGTAAGACAACTGACACTAACTCATTCATGTTTTCTGTTCCCTCTCTCTCTGCCATGCTTTGTTTGGTTGATTCTGTATTTTTCATTAAAAATTCATCTCAGATGTATTTTCTACCTAAATCTACCAGACTTTTCTCGGCTCATGTTCCTCTTACTATCTGTGGCAGCTGTCAGTCTCCTAAAAAGCTGTAATCTGATCTAAGAGGACAAAGAGAAACTTTGAAAGCTCCTTTTTATCAACAGTAGCAGGAGTTTGTGTGTTTAGAGCTTCTTAAATTACTTTGTCATCAGAGAATTTCTCAAAGATTCATGTGATATAGATACAAACATGTTGGTGTTTGCAGAGTTCGGTCCAGCAGACAGAGAGCAGAGTCTCCAGTATCCAGCTGTCTGTCTATGAAGAGTGACCGGTCCAAACATCATCCTCCAGTCTTCAGTACTGAACCTGGACCATCAGACTCAAAGTAAGAGACTGTTCTTACTGTAAACTGACCTGATGAAGATGATGCTTTGAGGATGAAGACAACATGTCCTCTTAAAGAACTATTCCTGCAGACCCTGTTTCAAACTGAGATGGTCTTAATCTGGGTTTAATAGCCGCAAACTGCTGACGGTGTTTCTGGAGAACGTCTCTCTCTCTGTTCTGTGCAGAGCAGGTCGAGCTACAGGAGGGAGAGAGTCCACTTGTTGAACCATTACGAACTCTGTTGTTCTCTCTCACTTACAAAATGCTAAAATGGGTCATCAGATAAACTTTAGTGGTCGTTAATAAACCTTGTTGGTCCGCTCAAGTAAAGTCTATGTGTGGGAAACACTATGTCATGTGTCCGTGAGTGAGAGGGTGGCAGCCTTTTGATATCGTGTCGCTCCGCCACAAATACATGAACGTACGGGAAACTTCATCATGTGCACCTGTTGTTATATTGATGAGCTGGTTTGTAGATCGACTTTATTGATTGTCTGTGTGAGGAAAACGGCAACAAAATTTAATCCAGAAATTCAAAACCAAATTACTACCACACGAACCAACATCAGAAGAGTTTGTTTGTTTTTCTTTGGGGAAGTTTTGAAATACATGTATGTCTTCATTTAATAGTTAAAAGTGATGTCATAGTTTAATAGTGATGTCATAGTTTAATAGTGATGTCATAGTGGTCGACCACAGTTATTGAGAACACTTTTAACTCCAGGTTCAAACCGACTAAACAGAGGAGTTGAAATAACACAAACAGCCATTTTTATTCCAGACTGAATGCTGAACTCAGTCAGAAAAGTAAAGACAGTTTTACTGTCCTCTGTCAGCTGATCTGAGCTTCTCAACAGAGTCGACCAAATGTGGATATTTTTAGAAACAATCAACAAATGGTTTTAGTTCTAAAGAAATGTCTTCACAGAGAGAAGAAGAGGAGGCATGTTTCTGTGGAGGAGCAGCCATCCTGCTGTGTTTCCTGTCAGGACGTCCTGAAGGATCCGGTCTCTACCAGCTGTGGACACTGGTTCTGCAGACAGTGCATCACATCATACTGGGACCAGTCTGCTTCACCAGGACACTCCTCGTGTCCCCAGTGTGGGAAAAGATCCAGAACCAGAGCTGGACTGCAGACAGCCAGTCTGAGCAGCTCTGTACAAAGTAAGACTATATATCTGTCTGCTGATGTCTTCATGTCTGAACACACTACTTGTTGTTTTAATACATTTGTTATGTCGCACATGAACCAATCAGAAAGCAGTTTGTTCTCTGTATGCATAGATGGAGATGGAGAAGAGTCAGACAGCAGCTTGAGACAAAACAGCACTTTAACCAACAGTCCACATCAGTGGCGGCTGCTGGTCTTTCAAGGAGGGGAAGCTCATTTTTCCGGCCTACATCATAAATGTGTTTGTTTATTTATTAGCCTATATATATTATTATTATTCAGGACACCTGAAAAGACCTGTTACTTTTCCCCACCTTTTGCACTAAATCAATCTTAGGAGCTGACCTGCCCTGCTGTTTAACTCTAACAACTTTCATATTATCTGCCATGATGTGCAGCTTGCTAATGCTAGCAGCTGGAGCTGTGAAGTGTGACCGCCTGTGAGTGTGAGTGTGAGTGACAAAGTCGCTGGGGATCGGTAAAGTCTCTGGATCAGTTCAGAACAACGGAATGAAAAACTTGGAAAATGCTCCGGTGGATGTTTATTCTTCAAGATCGCTGATTCGCTCATTTAGCTGTCAATCAAAAAAGGATTCCGCCTCAGACAGCTCATCCAATCATCATGCAGAAGCTGAGCTTCCAGGCCAGCCCACTGCCCCATAGACCCCCAGAGAAGCTGAGCTTCCAATGGGCGGGACAAAGCCCAGCATTTATCCAATGACCGTCTGGTTTCGCTGCAGTGGAACAACCCGCTCTACGCTTCCCCATTGAAGTCAGTAGAAGCTGAGCGTCCGACTGTGAAAAGCGCTGTGGCGCTGCGGGGATGAATGAGAAGGAAGTTGCGCCGGTTACCTGTGATAAGTAGCTGATTCTGAACAAAAGATGAAGGCTTTCTAGCGCGTATTTAGTCAATGAAATGTACACACAGCAGTACATATTTCACCCCTTTTTTTTCTTTTTTTTTTGGTGACATTTTAGGGGAAGCTGAGCTTCCCTTGCAGTCTTAGAGCAATCGCCACTGGTCCACATTAGCTTTCCTGCTAACATCTCCTCCTCCCCTAACTTACAAACACACACCTCGTCCTGCAGATCGACTTGTTGAACAAGAGACCGAACAAACATCCAGTGAGGAAAAGTGCACTGCTAACATCTATTTTCAGGCTACAGCAGATAGCTAATTAGCTGCTCAGTTTCAGCACATTAAACAGCTTAAAAATGTAGCCTGCTTCATTACAATACGCTCAGTTAGCTGACGTTTGTATCCAAAGTGACTGAAAATAACTGATTGAACCATGTGGATACAACACGAGTAGATCAAATGTATCAATTATGCTAAAATGGTTCAAGTGCTACAATTAGAAGCAATAAGAGATCCAGAGAGAGATTGTTTTTATGGACCAAGGTGCCGTCTGAATGGGAATGTTTTCAGTCTGAACAGGAGAGTTTTCAGTGTGAACGGGAGAGTTTTCAGTCTGAACGGGAGAGTTTTCAGTCTGAACAGGAGAGTTTTCAGTGTGAACGGGAGAGTTTTCAGTCTGAACGGGAGAGTTTTCAGTCTGAAGTTGTGTCGAGTTTCTTCTGTTCTGATGTCACTGGGGGTTTGTGTCACTATTGTGGATCCAGGACATCAGCCAATCTGGATTTAGTTGAGCAGCAGCTGGTCCTCCCTTGTAGTGAGGGAATAACAAGCAGTTAGCAGCAGCAGAGTGTAGTGGACGGGCTGAGGTGCAGGTGCTGGTCATTTACAGGGGCCAACCTGAGATGTCATCCCTCAAGCAAACCAGTTCAGTTCAAGAAACAGTGCTGTGCATAGAGGTGAGCCCAACTAAATCTAGTTGATGCTGCCCCACCTCCAGCACCAGCACCTGTTCCTTCCCCCATGACAGGAGACATTCCCTGTCCTGAGGACCAGTCTGATGCCAGGAATCAGTTCACCTTCCTTCTGTTGCATGAAACTGGCTCTGACCCGACCCAACGCCTGTCCCTGCTGGTAGTCAGCCCACAGGGTGGCGTCTCCATGTAGTCAAAGACCAGCCACCAGATATTCACCAGCGACCTCCACTCCCAGGTTTAGCTCCAGAAAGGTGCCCTGATTTCTCTTTCCTGGTTCAGGTGCTGCAGCACCTTTGTGGCTGATTCATAGAGGCTCTTTGAATCCCTCTCAGTCTGGCCCCTCCTCTGGGGCTAATTAGCTTTGTGGACCTTGCCAGGAGCTAATGCCCTGACAACAGAGCTCCAAGGATCACAGGGACACACAAACCTCTCCACGACGTGATGGTGGAAAGTATGGAAGCATATGTGCACCTTTATAGGCAATTTGCAATTCAATTGGCAAAATGGCAATTCGATATTCAATTTAATCATGCAATTTGAAAATGTATTTGGCAATTGGCAATTAAATGTGTGTGTTTTAGGTTTTAAAGTACAACAGCGCCCCCTTGTATTGCATGACATTTGCCACACGCGTCATCTGCACCAAAATTCAATTTAGAATTAAAACTGTCACTTCTCTCATCAAGGCGGTTCTTCATTGACAACGTCACTCTGTGGCTGCCTGGTATTGGCTATTCCCCTCGTGAACATTAGTGGACAGAAGAGCAGCGCTGTCCCGGGAGCTCTGTAGGCCTATGTGCAGAAATCACCACATTTTAATAAAAAATGAGCAGATTATATTTTTTTTCATTTCGTTACTTTTGGACAGCGGAGATCAGAGACTGTGCAGAGGGAAAGGTGAGGCGGAGACAGCAGCCCCGCGTCGAGCTGTCGTCGGTAATGGTCAGAAATTGTCCACACTCTATACTTTGTGCCCTGCACGTCTGGGTGACAGATCCTCCATGCACAACACCCTTGTGTCTTTGACAAGTGCTCCATGTTGGAGAAAAACCGCCTTCATCTCTGGCAGAAACACCTGGGTGCATGGTACTGAGTGCCGAGACCGGCCGAGACCTGAGATGCACAGTCTCTGATCTCCGCTGTCCAAAAGTAACGAAATGAAAAAAAATATAATCTGCTCATTTTTTATTAAAATGTGGTGATTTCTGCACATAGGCCTACAGAGCTCCCGGGACAGCGCTGCTCTTCTGTCCACTAACGTTACAAACATGAAGCTTCACTTTTAATTCAAACGAACTAACGTAGTGCCACATCGTTAGATTTCATCTATGACATCAATATTTTTCTTACATAAATCATTTAACCAGCTAGCGGTTAATCTTCAAAAAGCTGCGGTTAAGATAGCTGGCTCTCCGTCTCCCCGGGATGACGACGCAGTTTGACCGGCCCATCACATCGGGAAACTGGCTGCTGTCTCTGAGACCTCCCGGAGCGCTGGTCCCACAGGTGGCTCGACACTTCTCCGAAAACGTCGGAGCAAATTTCCAAACAGGCGTCATTTGGATAAACTAACCGCATATTACGGATCTAAACAGTTACTTTCTCGCATAAAAAAATGTTAAAACTTTAAAAAGTGACGTATTAACCACCGAATTAAATCAGCTTTTCGCTGCTTTGCCGCAAACGCTGCTGGCTGTTCACGAGGGGAATAGCCAATACCAGGCAGCCACAGAGTGACGTTGTCAATGAAGAACCGCCTTGATGAGAGAAGTGACAGTTTTAATTCTAAATTGAATTTTGGTGCAGATGACGCGTGTGGCAAATGTCATGCAATACAAGGGGGCGCTGTTGTACTTTAAAACCTAAAACACACACATTTAATTGCCAATTGCCAAATACATTTTCAAATTGCATGATGAAATTGAATATCGAATTGCCATTTTGCCAATTGAATTGCCATTTTGCCAATTGAATTGCCATTTTGAAAAATGAATTGCCATTTGAATAAAGGTGCAAGAATGTCATGGCAATATGACATTTGATTAATTCAATTTTAATTCATCATTGTCAGTGAGATTGTCAAAACTGTATTGAAGATCGCATTGCCACTTTGAACATTAAATTGTCAATTGCCAAATACATTTTCAAATTGCATGATTAAATTGAATATCGAATTGCCATTTTGCCAATTGAATTTCCATTTTGAAAAATGAATTGCCATTTGAATAAAGGTGCAAGAATGCCATGGTAATATGACATTTGATTAATTCAATTTCAATTCATCATTGTCAGTGAGATTGTCAAAACTGTATTGAAGATCGCATTGCCACTTTGAACATTAAATTGTCAATTGCCAAATACATTTTCAAATTACATGACAAAATTGAATATTGAATTGCCATTTTGCCAATTGAATTGCCATTTTGCCAATTGAATTGCCATTTTGCCAATTGAATTGCAAATTGCCTATAAAGGTGCACATATGCTTCCATAGGAAAGAAGGAAAAGAAAACAAGAAACATATTCTGATACTGATGGTTTTTAATCTGTAATAAAAAGACCACTGACTGCTGATTGTCACATTGTATTTTTTGTCTCCCACTTTTTTCTCTTCTTTCAGTGAATGTTGGTCTGCAGGAGGTTTTCCAGGAACATAAGATCAGTCTGAGGAGGAGATGTGAATGTGTGACTGAAGGAAGTGATGAAACAGGAAGTGATGAAACAGGAAGTGGAACCCTCCTCAACAGGATCTACACTGAGCTCTACATCACAGAGGGACAGAGTGAAGAGGTTAATACCCAACATGAGGTGAGGCAGCTTGAGACAGCTTCCAAGATGAAGACCTTCAGTGAAACTCCAATCAGGTGCTGCGACATCTTTAAAGCCTCACCTGACCAACAGAGACGCAATAGAGTCATTCTGACCAACGGCGTCGCTGGAGTTGGAAAAACCTTCTCAGTGCTGAAGTTCACTCTGGACTGGGCCGAGGGCTCCGAAAACCAAGATGTCAGTCTGCTGGTTCTGCTTTCGTTCAGGGAGCTGAACCTGATCAGAGATGAGCAGTACAGTCTTCTCAGACTGCTCCATGTTTTCCATCCAACATTACAGAAGTTGACAGCAGAGAAGCTCGCTGTCTGTAAACTTCTGTTCATCTTTGATGGCCTGGATGAAAGCAGACTTTCACTGGATTTCAAGAACCATGAGGTCGTGTCTGATGTCACACATGAGTCATCAGTCAGCGTGCTGCTGACAAACCTCATCGAGGGGAAGCTGCTTCCCTCGGCTCTCGTCTGGATAACTTCCAGACCTGCAGCGACCAATCAGATCCCTCCTTCATGTGTCGACAGGGTAACAGAAGTACGAGGCTTCACTGACGCCCAGAAGGAGGAGTACTTCAGGAGGAGGTTCAGTGATGAAGATCTGTCCAGCAGAATCATCTCACACATCAAGACCTCCAGGAGCCTCCACATCATGTGTCTGATCCCAGTCTTCTGCTGGATCACTGCTACAGTTCTGGACCACATGTTGACTACAGACCAGAGAGGAGAGCTGCCCAAGACCCTGACTGACATGTACTCACACTTCCTGCTGGTTCAGACAAAGAAGAAGACGCAGAAGTACGATGAGGGACGTGAGACGAGTCCACAGGAGCTGACGGAGGCTGACAGGGAAGTTCTTCTGAAGCTGGGGAGGCTGGCGTTTGAACATCTGGAGACAGGAAACATCATGTTCTACCAAGAAGACCTGGAGCGCTGTGGTCTTAATGTCACAGAGGCCTCGGTGTACTCAGGAGTTTGTACAGAGATCTTCAGAAGAGAGAGTGTGATCTTCCAGAAAACAGTCTACTGCTTTGTTCATCTGAGCGTTCAGGAGTTTCTGGCTGCAGTCTACATGTTCCACTTTTTCTCCAACAGGAACACAGAGGTGCTGGAGGTCTTCTTTGGGGACAAATATGTTGATTCATCCCTGGATGACTTCCTGAGGAGCGCCATGCAGAAATCCCTGGACAGTAAAAATGGCCACCTGGACCTGTTTGTTCGCTTCCTTCATGGCCTCTCTCTGACGTCCAACCAGAGACTCTTAGGAGGTCTGCTGGGTCAGACAGACAACAGTCCAGAAATCATCCAGAGAGCCATCACCAACCTGAAGGAGATGAACAGTGACAAGATCTCTCCTGACAGAAGCATTAACATCTTCCACTGTCTGACGGAGATGAACAACCACTCAGTCCATCAGGAGATCCAAGAGTTCCTGAAGTCAGAGAACAGATCAGAGAAGAGACTCTCTGAGATCCACTGCTCAGCTCTGGCCTACATGCTGCAGATGTCAGAGGAGGTTCTGGATGAGTTGGACACATGGAAATACAAGACATCTTCACAGGGAAAACAGAGACTGATTCCAGCTGTGAGGAACTGTAGAAAGGCTCGGTAAGTCCAGATGTGATTCACATTAAACATCATGGTGAAGCTGAAGCCTTCAGTATTAAAGACAAACACTTTACACACATGCATTATATAAAACCTCAACACGAGACATGTTTTCCTGAACAAGTACACTCTCAGAAATAGGGGTACAGTACGAGTCCTTTTTTGTACCCCTAGGTACAATCTACACTAATGTACCCCCTAGGGTTCATTATTGGACCTTAAGGTAACTATTTGTACCCTTTTGAGGGCCCAAAAGGTACATATATGTACCCCAGTGGTAAAAGGTACATATATGTACCTTTTCTTCTACATGCTGGGGTACAGTTGTATTAGGCTCTACAAATGGCAGTAGCCTAAATATTAATATGTTTAAATAATTATTTAGTCTTTCTTCAGTAGTAGTTATACTTTTTAAATGTGAAGGTTTCACTGTTTCCTTAAGTATTCAATGAAGATTTTAACTTCTAAGCCATTTTTGAGTAGCCTTGAAATATATATATTTTTTTTAGCAGATTTGCAGGTATGAAAAATTACTAATCATCCAGTCAATATTGTATGTTATGATATTCACAAACAGCCAACCATGGATGCACAGTAAAATCAGCTACCTACAGCCTGGCAGACAAAGAGCCCGTCCACACCGCAGTATACAGTATGCAAGTTTCCCAGAATGCATTTCGCGGCAACCGGCAGCAGTAGAGCTGCTAAAAGCTGTTTTAATTCTCGCTTTAGCGCTGTTAATACATCACTTTCTTAAGTTTTACTATTTTTTTATGCGAGAAAGTACCTATTTAGATCCTTGGTGATACGTGATACGCCTCTGCCAACAACTCTCACTAGGCAAGTAAACCACTATTGACTCCACCATGCCTCGTCTATACCAAGTTCCAAGTATTTGACGTTTATTCTGTAGATAATAGTTTAAATGTCACACTTTGACATAGTATTTAAAGATGTACAAAACTGACATGTGAAGATCTTCTATCACGAGTGTTATTTTCGTGTATGCAGTTTTAAAGTTGGTGGAGAATGGACTTGCCAGCAATGGGCAATTTTACATTGTTTAAAGTTAAATGAAATTGAAATGTGAAAATAAAAAATACATTCTGGGTACAAGGGTACAAAATTGTACCTTCAGAGGGTACTGCCCCAGTGACAAGCCATTGTACCCCTAAAGGTACAATTCTGTACCTTATTTTCTGAGAGTGTATGAAACCTGCTTATTGGATCAATTCTCATCACCAGGCTCAGAGATGAAATGACATGTAGTCGTCTACTTTCCAGAACATTCACTTCAGCCAGGTGAACTCCACCTGAGACAGATTATGACCCATCACATGATGATAACTCATCTTTAGTGCTAATTATACTATTGATGCAGTAGAAGACGTTGGATTAATTGAATGGGAGGTGAAAAGCAGACGGAGTGACAGAATAAAATGCATCAAAGAACAAAATGCACACAAACACATAACTGAGGTAAATACATACGAGTGCAGTTACAACCTGCAGTGAATTTACATAAAGCTTCATGAACATAAATCAACTCACATCTGACACGTTTACATTACAGTCATCTGGACACTTTGGTCCTGAACATCAATGTGAGGTTCATGTTGCTCAAGGGCACTCGGGCAGGTTCATTTATTGATTGATTTTCTTGCTATAAGACTTTTAAAAGCAGTTACAAAGTGCTGTACACACATTAAACAGCAAAACAATGAAAGAGTCTCAAGAAAAAGCAAGTTTCACCCCGACAGTCACAAATATAAATATAAAGACGACAGAATGAATCAAACAAACCAAAATCCAACATGAAGATAAAAACATCCACATCAGGGATTAAAAGCAGATTTATTCAGGTGTGTTTTGGGGGGTGATATAAAATGGAGCCCCGATTCAGCCCCTCTGATCTCCTCAGGGAAAGTCTGGATCCTCGTGGACAGAAGGAGCTCAAGGTTCAAACTACAAACCTTGTGATCAATAACTGACCAGCTCAGGCTGACCAGCTGACCACCTGAGCTTTGTGATGCAACATGTATGAATCTGTTTTCACAATAAAGTGTCACATTTTATTGTTTTAATGTTCGATTATCTGTCATCACAGATTTATTTTCTGTGGACTCTCAGAGAGTCACTGTGAAGTCGTGGCCTCAGCTCTGAAGTCCAACCCCTCCCATCTGACAGAGCTGGACCTGAGTGGAAACTACGACCTGCAGGATTCAGGAGTGAAGCTTCTCTGTGCTGGACTGGAGAGTCCAAACTGTCGACTGGAGACTCTGAGGTCAGTTCGTGTGTTTCTGTGTCGATCTATAAAATTTAAATCCAGAACAGAAGTTTTAAGTTTCCTTCAGTTCTCTTGTTTTCTGGGTTTGTCTGAGCTCAAATCACAACAACTCAGTTTAAAGTTTGACAGTCTGAACAGTTTGACTCCTACTTATATATTTATATCACACACACACACACACACACACACACACACACACACACACACACACACACACACACAAGGTGACTCTACATCATTGTATATTACTGCCTGACGTACAACACACACAGATACAGAGATTTAAATCTGTGAACAGAAAGTGTTGACTCTTTAAAAAAGGAGTTTGGATGATGTTTAAGTCACGTTGGACTACAGACACACCTCCTTTCATGTGTTTATTTGCTCTTCATTGGATAACAGTCTCTTTTTATTTCAGTGTTAAAGGATTATTACGTACCTTGTTAATGTGTTCTTACTGTAGTTAAGTGCACTTAAAATGAGTCACATGACAACTATGTCCCAATAAATTAACTTGAAATTATTAACAGAAAAAATAAATGTAACCATCCACAGTAAATCACAGTAAACCCAAAATGTGGTTTTCTACTGACCTTGTTCAAAATGAAACTTCAACAAGTCAAACCAATGAATTCAGTGCAATGTTCCTTTAACCTTGTTTTGTTACTATTCACTGTCAGTTTACTTTTGTTCAAACACAAAAATGTTCTTTTAACCTTGCTCTGCTATTGATCACTGCTGATGAACTTTACCACAAAAGACCTTCATTAATATTAAACACAGCAAAAGAACTCTTACAGAAGCTTTCAGTGATGCTTCATTACTTTGTGGGCCCACACACACACCCAAACAAGCTGGGAACCAGGGAACACAAACAGAAATTAAAGCTGCAGCCCTCGCAGTCCACACGTGTCGGCGAGTGCTGCTGTTGCGGTGTGCAGCAGTTGTGGCCTGATGATGCTGCGTGCTGAATGCGTGGGCTGCTACAGGCGAGATGAAAGAAGATACCCAGAAGTTAGAAAAAGTTCCTACAATGTACATGAAAACCAAATAATAAGATGAGAACACTGTGTGACCCTACAGACTCTCAAACAGAGGTTTGTATCATTAGCAAGGCAGCACTGCTCTGTGATGAACAGAGCCTGAATGTACAATCAAAAGTGAAGGAAAGTCAAGCTGTTCTATGTTTTCTTTACTGTGTTAATAACAGGAGCTTTAAATAGTAGAATCAAATGTTGAATCAGTTTCTGTGGGTTTTTATTTGGCTGCACAACATGAGTTTGTATAGATGGAGCCTCTGGTGGAGCTGCAGAGTTTAAGAGGTGACATCACTACGTCTTTATTGAAGCAGCAGCACGTTGTCATTAATATTAATGAGAGCTCTGTTTCACTTTGTGTATCTGACAGTGTTGAACCTGCATCCTGTTGGGTTCAGGTGTTTGGAGCTTCATTTTCTAAACCTTCTTCAGCTCTGAACAGATTATTAAACACTGAATGATTTCAAGCAGGAACATTGTCTTTTAAACTTACATCATTTATTCTTTATTCAGATTGAGGAGCTGCAGTTTGTCAGAGATCAGCTGTGCTTCTCTGGCCTCAGCTCTGAAGTCCAACCCCTCCCATCTGAGAGAGCTGCAGCTGAGTGACAACGAGCTGCAGGATTCAGGAGTGAAGCTTCTCTGTGCTGGACTGGAGAGTCCAAACTGTCGACTGGAGACTCTGAGGTCAGTTCATGTGTTTCTGTGTCGATCTATAAAATTTAAATCCAGAACAGAAGTTTTAAGTTTCCTTCAGTTCTCTTGTTTTCTGGGTTTGTCTGAGCTCAAATCACAACAACTCAGTTTAAAGTTTGACAGTCTGAACAGTTTGACTCCTAATTATATATTTATATCACACACACACACACACACACACACAGGTGACAATACATTATTGTATATTACTGCCTGATGTACAACACACACAGATACAGAGATTTAAATCTGTGAACAGAAAGTGTTGACTCTTTAAAAAAGGAGTTTGGATGATGTTTAAGTCACGTTGGACTACAGACACACCTCCTTTCATGTGTTTATTTGCTCTTCATTGGATAACAGTCTCTTTTTATTTCAGTGTTAAAGGATTATTACGTACCTTGTTAATGTGTTCTTACTGTAGTTAAGTGCACTTAAAATGAGTCACATGACAACTATGTCCCAATAAATTAACTTCAGATTATTATAGCCAGAAAAAATAAATGTAACCATCCACAGTAAATCACAGTAAACCCAAAATGTGGTTTTCTACTGACCTTGTTCAAAATGAAACTTCAACAAGTCAAACCAGTGAATTCAGTGCAATGTTCCTTTAACCTTATTTTGTTACTCTTCACTGTCAGTATACTTTTGTTCAAACACAAAAATGTTCTTTTAACCTTGCTCTGCTATTGATCACTGCTGATGAACTTTACCACAAAAGACCTTCATTAATATTAAACACAGCAAAAGAACTCTTACAGAAGCTTTCAGTGATGCTTCATTACTTTGTGGGCCCACACACACACCCAAACAAGCTGGGAACCAGGGAACACAAACAGAAATTAAAGCTGCAGCCCTCGCAGTCCACACGTGTCAGCGAGTGCTGCTGTTGCGGTGTGCAGCAGTTGTGGCCTGATGATGCTGCGTGCTGAATGCGTGGGCTGCTACAGGCGAGATGAAAGAAGATACCCAGAAGTTAGGAAAAGTTCCTACAATGTACATGAAAACCAAATAATAAGATGAGAACACTGTGTGACCCTACAGACTCTCAAACAGAGGTTTGTATCATTAGCAAGGCAGCACTGCCCTGTGATGAACAGAGCCTGAATGTACAATCAAAAGTGAAGGAAAGTCAAGCTGTTCTATGTTTTCTTTACTGTGTTAATAACAGGAGCTTTAAATAGTAGAATCACATGTTGAATCAGTTTCTGTGGGTTTTTATTTGGCTGCACAACATGAGTTTGTATAGATGGAGCCTCTGGTGGAGCTGCAGAGTTTAAGAGGTGACATCACTACGTCTTTATTGAAGCAGCAGCACGTTGTCATTAATATTAATGAGAGCTCTGTTTCACTTTGTGTATCTGACAGTGTTGAACCTGCATCCTGTTGGGTTCAGGTGTTTGGAGCTTCATTTTCTAAACCTTCTTCAGCTCTGAACAGATTATTAAACACTGAATGATTTCAAGCAGGAACAATGTCTTTTAAATTTACATCATTTATTCTTTATTTAGATTGGAGAGATGCAGTTTGTCAGAGATCAGCTGTGCTTCCCTGGCCTCAGCTCTGAAGTCCAACTCCGCCCATCTGGGAGAGCTGGAGCTGAGTGGCAACAAGCTGCTGGATTCAGGAGTGAAGCTTCTCTGTGCTGAACTGGAGAGTCCAAACTGTCGACTGGAGACTCTGAGGTCAGTTCATGTGTTTCTGTGTCGATCTATGAAATTTAAATCCAGAACAGAAGTTTTAAGTTTCCTTCAGTTCTCTTGTTTTCTGGGTTTGTCTGAGCTCAAATCACAACAACGCAGTTTAAAGTTTGACAGTCTGAACAGTTTGACTCCTAATTATATATTTATATCACACACACACACACACACACACACACACACACACACACACACACACACACAAAGGTGACTCTACATCATTGTATATTACTGCCTGACGTACAACACACACAGATACACAGAGATTTAAATCTGTGAACAGAAAGTGTTGACTCTTTAAAAAAGGAGTTTGGATGATGTTTAAGTCACGTTGGACTACAGACACACCTCCTTTCATGTGTTTATTTGCTCTTCATTGGATAACAGTCTCTTTTTATTTCAGTGTTAAAGGATTATTACGTACCTTGTTAATGTGTTCTTACTGTAGTTAAGTGCACTTAAAATGAGTCACATGACAACTATGTCCCAATAAATTAACTTCAGATTATTATAGCCAGAAAAAATAAATGTAACCATCCACAGTAAATCACAGTGAACCCAAAATGTGGTTTTCTACTGACCTTGTTCAAAATGAAACTTCAACAAGTCAAACCAATGAATTCAGTGCAATGTTCCTTTAACCTTGTTTTGTTACTATTCACTGTCAGTTTACTTTTGTTCAAACACAAAAATGTTCTTTTAACCCTGCTCTGCTATTGATCACTGCTGATGAACTTTACCACAAAAGACCTTCATTAATATTAAACACAGCAAAAGAACTCTTATCGAAGCTTTAAGAGATACTTCATTACTTTGTGGGGCCACACACACACCCAAACAAGCTGGGAACCAGGGAACACAAACAGAAATTAAAGCTGCAGCCCTCGCAGTCCACACGTGTCGGCGAGTGCTGCTGTTGCGGTGTGCAGCAGTTGTGGCCTGATGATGCTGCGTGCTGAATGCGTGGGCTGCTACAGGCGAGATGAAAGAAGATACCCAGAAGTTAGAAAAAGTTCCTACAATGTACATGAAAACCAAATAATAAGATGAGAACACTGTGTGACCCTACAGACTCTCAAACAGAGGTTTGTATCCATTAGCAAGGCAGCACTGCTCTGTGATGAACAGAGCCTGAATGTACAATCAAAAGTGAAGGAAAGTCAAGCTGTTCTATGTTTTCTTTACTGTGTTAATAACAGGAGCTTTAAATAGTAGAATCACATGTTGAATCAGTTTCTGTGGGTTTTTATTTGGCTGCACAACATGAGTTTGTATAGATGGAGCCTGTGGTGGAGCTGCAGAGTTTAAGAGGTGACATCACTACGTCTTTATTGAAGGAGCAGCACGTTGCCATTAATATTAATGAGAGCTCTGTTTCACTTTGTGTATCTGACAGTGTTGAACCTGCATCCTGTTGGGTTCAGGTGTTTGGAGCTTCATTTTCTAAACCTTCTTCAGCTCTGAACAGATTATTAAACACTGAATGATTTCAAGCAGGAACATTGTCTTTTAAATTTACATCATTTATTCTTTATTTAGATTGGAGAGATGCAGTTTGTCAGAGATCAGCTGTGCTTCTCTGGCCTCAGCTCTGAAGTCCAGCTCCTCCCATCTGAGAGAGCTGCAGCTGAGTGACAACGAGCTGCAGGATTCAGGAGTGAAGCTTCTCTGTGCTGGACTGGAGAGTCCAAACTGTCGACTGGAGACTCTGAGGTCAGTTCATGTGTTTCTGTGTCGATCTATAAAATTTAAATCCAGAACAGAAGTTTTAAGTTTCCTTCAGTTCTCTTGTTTTCTGGGTTTGTCTGAGTTCAAATCACAACAACTCAGTTTAAAGTTTGACAGTCTGAACAGTTTGACTCCTACTTATATATTTATATCACACACACACACACACACACACACACACACACACACACACACACACACACACACACACACACACACACACAAAGGTGACTCTACATCATTGTATATTACTGCCTGACGTACAACACACACAGATACAGAGATTTAAATCTGTGAACAGAAAGTGTTGAATCTTTAAAAAGGAGTTTGGATGATGTTTAAGTCACGTTGGACTGAAGACACACCTCCTTTCATGTGTTTATTTGCTCTTCATTGGATAACAGTCTCTTTTTATTTCAGTGTTAAAGGATTATTACGTACTTTGTCAATGTGTTCTTACTGTAGTTAAGTGCACTTAAAATGAGTCACATGACAACTATGTCCCAATAAATTAACTTCAGATTATTATAGCCAGAAAAAATAAATGTAACCATCCACAGTAAATCACAGTGAACCCAAAATGTGGTTTTCTACTGACCTTGTTCAAAATGAAACTTCAACAAGTCAAACCAATGAATTCAGTGCAATGTTCCTTTAACCTTGTTTTGTTACTATTCACTGTCAGTTTACTTTTGTTCAAACACAAAAATGTTCTTTTAACCTTGCTCTGCTATTGATCACTGCTGATGAACTTTACCACAAAAGACCTTCATTAATATTAAACACAGCAAAAGAACTCTTACAGAAGCTTTCAGTGATGCTTCATTACTTTGTGGGCCCACACACACACCCAAACAAGCTGGGAACCAGGGAACACAAACAGAAATTAAAGCTGCAGCCCTCGCAGTCCACACGTGTCAGCGAGTGCTGCTGTTGCGGTGTGCAGCAGTTGTGGCCTGATGATGCTGTGTGCTGAATGCGTGGGCTGCTACAGGCGAGATGAAAGAAGATACCCAGAAGTTAGAAAAAGTTCCTACAATGTACATGAAAACCAAATAATAAGATGAGAACACTGTGTGACCCTACAGACTCTCAAACAGAGGTTTGTATCATTAGCAAGGCAGCACTGCCCTGTGATGAACAGAGCCTGAATGTACAATCAAAAGTGAAGGAAAGTCAAGCTGTTCTATGTTTTCTTTACTGTGTTAATAACAGGAGCTTTAAATAGTGGAATCAAATGTTGAATCAGTTTCTGTGGGTTTTTATTTGGCTGCACAACATGAGTTTGTATAGATGGAGCCTCTGGTGGAGCTGCAGATTTTAAGAGGTGACATCACTACGTCTTTATTGAAGCAGCAGCACGTTGTCATTAATATTAATGAGAGCTCTGTTTCACTTTGTGTATCTGACAGTGTTGAACCTGCATCCTGTTGGGTTCAGGTGTTTAGAGCTTCATTTTCTAAACCTTCTTCAGCTCTGAACAGATGATTAAACACTGAATGATTTCAAGCAGGAACATTGTCTCTTAAACTTACATCGTTTATTCTTTATTCAGATTATGGGACTGCAGTTTGTCAGAGATCAGCTGTGCCTCTCTGGCCTCAGCTCTGAAGTCCAACTCCTCCCATCTGAGAGAGCTGCAGCTGAGTTACAACAAGCTGCAGGATTCAGGAGTGAAGCTTCTCTGTGCTGAACTGGAGACTCCAAACTGTCGACTGGAGACTCTGAGGTTAGACACCATTTTTTCCTGCTGTGCTCAGATTAATATGATGTGAAAGTTGTGTTGACACTAAACTGCAGACATCAGGCTGATATTATACTGATCCACACTGAGTATCTTAATGCTAAAGTCTGTTTTCTTCTTCTGTGGTTTGGTCCATTGACTGTGGCAGAGCAATGTTGAGCTGCACATTTAAAACCTTCAGATAACAATATGAATAATTCACTCTGAACATCCTCAACTATTGATTTTCATCTTAGATTCTAAATTATGTTTTTTAAAATGATTTTTTAAAGAGACGAGAAAAATACATTCTACAAAGAAAAGTTAAATAATCTCTATTTTAACTATCAGACAATAACAAACATATTCAGAATTGTCTTTTTACAACATTTTGATGAAGCTTTGTGACGTTTATACTGACTAAATATTTGAATTGTGAAGTTACATCATTTATTCTTTATTCAGATTGGAGAGCTGCAGTTTGTCAGAGATCAGCTGTGCTTCTCTGGCCTCAGCTCTGAAGTCCAACTCCTCCCATCTGAGAGAGCTGGAGCTGAGTTACAACGAGCTGCAGGATTCAGGAGTGAAGCTTCTCTGTGCTGGACTGGAGAGTCCAAACTGTCGACTGGAGACTCTGAGGTCAGACACCATTTTTTCCTGCTGTGCTCAGATTAATATGATGTGAAAGTTGTGTTGACACTAAACTGCAGACATCAGGCTGATATTATACTGATCCACACTGAGCATCTTAATGCTAAAGTCTGTTTTCTTCTTCTGTGGTTTGGTCCATTGACTGTGGCAGAGCAATGTTGAGCTGCACATTTAAAACCTTCATATAACAATATGAATAATTCACTCTGAACATCCTCAACTATTGATTTTCATCTTAGATTCCAAATCATGTTTTTTAAAATCATTTTTTAAAGAGACGAGAAACACAATAATTCTACAAAGAAAAGTTAAATAATCTTTATTTTAACTATCAGACAATAGCAAACATATTCAGAATTGTCTTTTAAAACATTTTAATGAAGCTTTGTGATGTTTATACTGACTGAATATTTAAATTGTGAAGTTACATCATTTATTCTTTATTCAGTTTATGGGGCTGCAGTTTGTCAGAGATCAGCTGTGCTTCTCTGGCCTCAGCTCTGAAGTCCAACCCCTCCCATCTGAGAGAGCTGGAGCTGAGAAGAAACAACCTGAAGGATTCAGGAGTGAAGCTGCTGTCTGAACTTGTGGAGAGTCCAAACTGTCGACTGGAGACTCTGAGGTCAGTAGAGAGTTGCAGTCAGTCCCTGCTGGTTTCAGCAGTATTGTAATAAACACAGTCAGTATCAAAGTAAAGATCCAGCATTTCCTGCTTTCCTCAGTGAAGCTGTGAGAGGAGAACGGTGACAGGCTTCAGGATTGGACAGAAAGAGATAGAGGGGGAACAGTCAGCCAATCAGACGAGCCAGAAGCTTGTTGTGATCGTGTGTTTGAGTTGAAGTGAAGACGACTGTTGTTGTTGTGTTCATGTCTACAGGAAGTAAAGCTGGATCACAGCTGACAGCATCACAGGATGTGTAGAGACAGCGGTCCTCATCCATCAAACTGTTGTAGCATCAAATCTTTGTTCTCTCATTTCAACACTAAACAACTGATCAGTCCTTCTTTGTCACAGCTCTCAGGTCTACGGTGGCCCTGAAGGTCAAAACACAACAACATTCCACAAAACATCAAACTGTCACCAGAGACTCGGGTTCTGTCCAATAACAAACAAGAACGCCGTCCCACCTTTTCCATCATCTGAAGTGTGGTTGTGTTTGGACCTTCAGGGCCACCGTACAGATCAGTCTGACCGAAGCCTGCACATCACTGACTCTTATTTCAGAGAACCGTGGTTACATTTAGTAACCATGTGGTCTTCTCACAGACCAGAACCTCTGCTGAAGTCCAGTAACCACAGCTGATGTTGACTGTTCAGTCTCTGTATGAACATGTAGGAGCTTTAACATCAAATATTTATCTGTCCATCTGTCTTTTGTTTTATCCAGATATTTTTAGAACAGACTCCATATTTACATATTAGTGATATTTCAAAGCAGATGAAATATTCAGGTGTGACTGAGACTCTGGTTTCTAACAGCAGTGACTCATCATTAAAGTGTTTCTGCAGTCATGATGCGTTCAGGGACTCTGAGCAGTTTATTTCACTGTGTACTTCAGTGAAACCTGCAGAGTAAACACACTTGATGTGTCTGCAGGTCTGTGAGCTTCACTCCAACACGTTAACATGAAGCTGAAAGGAAGCTGGCTACGCTACACAGCCGCTCCACTTGTGGTCTGAACAGGACTGAAGTCCTGCTGGTCTTTATATCACTGACTGACAGCTGATGGAGGGAGTCTCTGTAAACACTCATGGATCACTGCTGCTGTCTCTCTGCTTCTCTCATCAGCTGGGAGGACTGATCTCTGTCAGAGTGGTGAGAAAGGTGGAGGTGTTGAGAGGATCAGCTGTGTCTTGATGATCCAGAGAGGTTGAAGCAGCACCATCAGCTGGTGGGTGGAGAAGCTCTGACTGGGCGGAGAGGAGAGCTTCATCCAGCAGTGACTGACGGACCAATCACAACACGTGGAGATGACTGTCAGTGCTGCAGTGTGAACTGCTCTGAGATCAGCTCCACTGTCCAGTCCAGCATCCTCCCTGTGTTCCTCTGGATGTGACAGAGTTTCATCAGTGTATCTGGACTGCTCTGCTGCATCTGCCACGGAGCCGTCACGTTAGGAGCAGACAAAACAATGAGTTAATTACTCATTAAGAGAGACTTGATGTTCTCTGCAGTCAGCTGGGAAACATATGTGCAGATATCAGCGTCGCCTAAAAGGCAAAAAATCCAATATTGTTGATCCGTTGTGTAAATCTACAGTCATTTAAAGTGTCCACAGGTTAAACTAGTGTGAACTAGTGTAAAGTCTGTGCTCGTTTCTGTTTTCTCTGGGACCTTATTTTCCTCTGAGGACAAAAAGTTTGTATTATGACCTCATTCATGTTGTAAATAATAAAATTCTTCTATAAAACTACTCAGTGCTCCTTTAAATTGTGTTGTTGTACTGTACAGACAAACAGTATTACATCGTATTAATTCTGTGTCATAATAACAGAATAAATGTTATAATGACATTAAAATGTCTTTATTTTTTACATTAAACCCAATCATAATGATGTATCATCACTTTGTCACTGTAAAGTCAAACTAACAAAAAGTTGTTCAGGATCCAAATTCGTTCAATCTGCTCAAAGATTTTTTTGCAAACAGTTACGACACAAAATTTTCCAGAGCAGCAACATGAGAGTTATAGTTCGCCTGACACAAAGACCAGCGTGTCACATGATCACGATGCATTGATTGATTGATTGAGTGATTGATTGGATGATGAGCATGTGCTGTGATCAGGTGCAGTCAGAGCATCTACAGTGTCTTCTTGATGCAGCCACCAGGGGGCACCAGAGTCTAACAGGTGTAACTCTGCAGGCCTTTGCTCGCTGCCTTCACTTTGTTTGTTTGTGCGCACATAAAACAGACAGACGCCTCGTGCTCTGACTGAATGACTGTGCTTTAGACTGTTGCCCACTCCACCAATCAGAACAGAGCTGACTGATAATCGTATCGATATTAAACAAGATGATAATAATCAGGATGATATCAATAATAAATCCTCAGCATCGTGACATTTGATGTTGTTGTGATCAAATGATATAAATAAGATCCACAACTGAAACCAAATACAAGTTTAAAAAATCAAAATACAGTTTTTTAAATTGTGACGTGTGAAAACAGAACAAACTAATGAACATAATAAAAGTAAAAGCATGTTACAAAGTGTTTTCCATCAACAAGCACTGACACGCCTGAACAGCAGCAGGAAGGAGTCAACACTGATTTAATCTCAGCTCTTCTCCACAACTCACTTTCTTTTATTGTATATTATCATGTTCTGCACACAAATACGTGCATTCATCACATGCACGAACACTCCAGTAATGTTTAAAGTCCTCTCTCATCCCTGGACCTTTTGAAAACCAGCTCCTTGGACCTTGTTTGGACCTGGATCATTGTTGGACATCGCTTTAGCTCCGTGCTCGTATCGTCCCACAGTTTCACACCGCAGACTGAAATGCACTTACTGTTTATAGTCGTCTGAACAGCTCGCAGCTTGAAATTCAACTTCTCTCTCAGAATATGACCCTCAAAGAAACAGGGTGTGAATATGACCTGGTCCTAGTTTGTTTCTGGCTTCATACGTTATTTGTGCCGTTTGATCTTCAGCCAGGCGGATGAACTTTATCACAGGTGAATTTAGAAACACTCAGCTGGTGTGATGATAATATCTGACTTTATGAACTGTTCTCATGGCTCTTTATTGAGGTGTGAACAGTGTTGCAGTGATGTTGTGCAGGTGTTTCCCCTCAGACCTCCACACAGTCATTGAAACATGGTCAGACCAGTGAACAGGACAGAATGTGCAGTGGTTTGTGATCCAGGACGAGCTTTGTCTCTCAGGACTGAGACGCTTCCTGACACTTTACATTCAACAGGTTTTATTGAGGTTTCCAGATGTTGTGATCAATTATCACACCCAGAAATGTATTTATGTACACTCTTTCAACATTCACTCCATCCATCTTCACCTCTACTTGATTATGTGATTCACAATTTCCAAACAACTTGATCTTTGTTGCGCTTCAATGAAATGATCATTGATTTCCGTCAAAGCACCTTTTTAATTTGCTCCTTTCAGATGTGATCAACTTCAGAATCTGCTGCAAATCCAAAAACATATAAATATAATAATTAACATAAGAATTAAACCTGTCGTGTCATTAGCGGCAAACAGCTCTCGGCTAGTTAGATAGCAGCTAGTTGATCCTCATATCCTCATAATGAGAAACGTTTAAAGGCCTTATTCTGAACTCCACTGCTCCACTTCTTGTGTCTGTCTCAGTTTTAGCTGTTAGCCGACATTATATCTAAGATTAATACAACTGTCTTTCTGCCATAAACTCTCTCAGTGACGTCACTGGGCAGGGTTTGTAACTGACATCTGTGTTGAGCCGGAACGAAGAAAACGAACGATTTTTTTCTGTCCAATCTTATCATATTACTCGCCAAATTCTATATTCACAAATGTAAAGTACTAAAAATTAAACCCTCTTTCTGTGCCTTTAAAAAAGAGATCGAATCATACATTAAATCAATAACTACCTCTTGCAACTCCAAAGCTATAAAGACGATGAATGTATGCTCCAAATTCAATGTCTTCCTTTCACGCTAATGTACAGTACTGCAGCTATTTTTTTTTTTTTTATATTATTCATTTATTTTTATTCCTTTTTTTTTTAATGTTTTGCATCATCCTTATTTGATCCCCATTCTGTATCTGTTTTACCCCTGGCGTCATATTTCTTTAAGATATTGTGTATTCTTTGTTCTTTATGTAATGTCATTCTGTAATGTATCATCTATTAAATACAAATAAGTATAATATAATAAATAAAATGATAATAATATTTTTTTTTTAAATTGTTGAGCCGGATGTATAATGAGCTCTTGGCTGTGAGAACGAGCCTTAGTTTGTGTTGCTAGGCAGAACTTTCAGTTGAAGCGGGTAATGTGATGGACAGTAACGACAGCCAATCAAAGACGCTGCAAGTGGCACGTGACGTCACAGACTTGACATGTTGACATACAAATATATCTTTTGTTCAAAGCTGTAGTTGACACACCCTGGCATGTGCACGTACCTTTATGCCCATGACAGCCGCCACAAAGGACGAATAGAACAGCATAAAGAGAGAGAGCGCCAGGTGGAACACGAGTAATTTGTAGAGGGCGCCCTGCCCGTTAAAACCAGTGCACCAGAAAAACACACTACACTAACTAAAAACAGACTGAGTGATTTTAGTCAGGTTATGCTAAAAGCCTTGTATTTAACGCTAAGTGGAATATGAGTACTCTGCAGAGGTGCGCCCCGCCCGTCAGAAAGAACACCAGAAAAACACAGTAGCCTACACTAACTAAAGTCTGACAATATGGCTAATGTGTGAGTTTAGCTAGGTGATGCTAAAAGCTTTGTAATTAACTTTAGTATACTCCCTGCTGGTCAGAAGAGACTTAGTTAATAACAAACATAAAGATTTAATTTAAACATCAGTCTAACTTTGATCCAAACATGTTTTTAATGAGTTGTTTACTGTGATGTTCAAACTTCTAACCAGTTTCTGTAACTTGTTTCTCAACCTGCAGTGAAACAAGCTTGTTCTCCATACCAGCACTTTTATCTGCTAACGTTGACTTTATTGCATATTATTCACAGTACACTGTAGTGGTCAGTGTTTGTATATATGTCATATTTAACACAGTAATCATACATGTCTATGTGAATGTGTCTGACAGCAGGCAGCCTCTTGAAACTGGAGTCAGTGAACGTCAGGTCTCATCATGTTGTACTGCAGCTGTCAGGTCAAAGTGCAGATTGATGTGAAAAGGATCCCCTGCATTCTGACTCAACTTCACTGAAACATTAATAACAGAAGCAGTTCACCAGCATAAACACATTAAACACTGTTTCAAACTTGTGATTCACTTAGTTTTACAATCATTTGTGTAATTCCACAGCTAGATTTTGTGGGTATAGAACCACAAAACTCTTTATTTTTCTTTGTTTGTATAGTTTTTAAATGATCTTTCAAATTGAACTGAATATTTTTATCTTCAGCAAAGTACTTCTGACTCTGTGAAGCATTTTCTAACTTTGTGTTTAAACGTGAAATGTTTTATACGATGCTAAAATAAACGTTGTTACCATCTTGTGAAAATCCCTCTTTTTTCTTCATATTTTAAAAATGATATGTTTGAGGGACTTTTTCAACTCATTTTAACATTTGACATCTGAATGTTTTAATCATGTGTAATAATGCACTTGGTGAATGTGTGTAATCCAGGAGAAGGACTAAATTTCTTATGAAGATAATCATTTCTCAGTTTTTGTTGTACTTGATCTCTAATAAAGTCCAGCAGGTCAGCAGGCAGCATCGCTTCTTTGTGTCCTTCAGACCTCAAACACACAGATTCTGTACAGAGATGGTTCATGTGAGGAGTGTCCAGGGTCAAAACACACTTCCTTTGACAGCCAACAGGAGAGTTTGGTCGCAGTAATATCTCAAAATAATGACCTGCTCAAAAACTGCTGGAAAGGAAGACAAAATCATAAAGATGCACCCAGTTCACTTCAAAATATCTTCCAGACAAACCGCCAAATAATGAAATATAATGAACTCTGAAGTCAAGATACATGACAAGGTAAACTTTGAGTTTATCTCATTTAACTTTGTTTATGACTAATTAACACTCTGAACTGAATATTGGATTTCCTCATAAACAGACCTCAGACAGTTCAGTTGTAGGAGTCCAACAAACCCAAAACTAGGCTGAATATAATGTGATTATCTTAAATGAATGAACTTTGTGGATCATATGGAGCTGATAAATATCAGAGCAGAGGAGAGGACACCTAATCCACCTGCAGTACCACCTGATTCCTTTTATTTGTGGGTGACAGTCATGAAGGTGGACCAGGTGATGAAGTCACCAGTAACAGCAGTATACCAGACTCCCTTAACAAATCACGTGGTTTTTCAGAGTTGGTGAATGAGGAGAATACGACAAAATGTATGTCAATGATGCTTTTTGTAAATTCGAAGTTTTATCCTGTAAACAGTTTTTCACAGTAAATATGTACAATTGAACAAATACAGTTAACAGTCACTAATATAGCTACTTCTCACACACAAGACTTTAACCAGAGGTACTAATGTTTCTCATAGGACATAACTCACCCAGTTTAGGAGTTAAATTTGAGGAATCTACTGCATAGAGTCAGACATCATGTATGAAGTGACTTCCCACTTTTAGCAGAAGTTCACATATCAGTACTGCTTGGCAAAATTTGTTGGTAAACCACAGTGAACGCAAGCCAGTCAGCTAGTGCTTTTGTTGGTTTCCACTGTTCGCAAGTTATAGGGACTTCCCTATTTAATCTGATCCCAAACCTTAGTGGGTTCTGGTCTAAGTTTCCTGTGCACATTTAGTATTAGTGTGTATTTGTCTAATGACATTATAAGTTATTTCCTTCACAGCTCCCTCTCGTATATGTCGATATGTGTTTGAAGCTTTAGAATTAAATCATACAGACAGCTGCAGATTTTTCTCTACTCTCCACAGAACACAGTGCATGATGGGAAACACTCGACGAAGATGGTTTGAAGTTTTTCTTCATGTTTAAATGTAACTACATGATTTTTATTGACCTATTAAATGATAACATATTGATAAAAAAAACAGCTTCTCTCATATGAATGGATCTATTAACAGTGTGTTCACATTATAAACAGAAGATCAGGTAAAGGCAGTGCATTGTAACATAATATGTTCATCAGAAGGCAAAGATCAGGATCAAATAAAGACATCACTTCCTGTGTGTCCTGTAACATCATACAGCACATGAGAACAAGCTGATCAGTTCAACCTGAAGCTTCATGACATCTTGTAGGAGTCGTTTTTCCTAATGACTCTCTTTAATATAAATATCATCCTCTTAAATATATATATATATATATATGGAGAGAGAGAGATATCCTCTGTATCTATATATCATGTGGAATATACAGGCAGCTCACTGCTAACACAAAGCCTCCAGGATATCCTAATGGGAACTTTTGTACATGAATGTAAAATAAGAGCGTATCTTCATGTTTCCGTATCACATCTTGTTCTATCACTTTTGAACCAGTGGTCACTGGGATCAGTCAGCTATATGAGGGCCTTCCTACAAGAAACAGCTTCATTTCTA
This sequence comes from Lagodon rhomboides, assembly GCA_039737535.1. NCBI lineage: Eukaryota > Metazoa > Chordata > Actinopteri > Spariformes > Sparidae > Lagodon > Lagodon rhomboides. Next base: position 54,979 of record JBBNBP010000494.1, read on the forward strand.
CTTTTAAACATCCTGTGGATAAAACAACAGCAACATTTGAATCTTGACTCTAAACAATGATTCATATAGAAACATGTTAAACTATGAGAGACACATTAAACCATCTCAGCTGGAATAAAAGATATTTTAGATGTTTTTCCCTCCTGAACTGTCAGACCAGACAAATGAGTGTATTTGAGAATGTTTTAATGAATATCTTTGATATAATATTACCCTCTATTTATATGTATTTAATATTCTAATTATTCTGGTTCTGGTTAAACTTTACTACAGTCGGTGTAAACGAGTCGATGTCTGCAGTCTGTGTTTGAGTGTTGCAGTGGTGCAAGTCACAAGTTGAGCCGAAGATACTTCCTCATCCTCACAACACAGACTCAGTTTGGTTGAGTTCACCTTTTTTAACACAACAGGATGAAGACTTGTTCTCATTTATTCATCCTCAAATGACTGAAGACTCACAAGCTCATATATGACAGATAAGATAAGATAAGATAAGATAAGATAAGATAAGATAAGATAAGATGTTCCTTTATTGATCCGCCTTGGGAGAAATCCACAGGTAACACAGCAGTACAGAGGGAAATAAGTAACAAAGAATAAAATAACAATTTCAATGAAAATAGAATAAAAACTTTTGAATTAAATTAAGCAAACTTTACACAGTAACTATAGTCACCAGTAACAGCAGTATACCAGACTCCCTTAACAAATCATCTGATTTTAAGAGTTGGTGAATGAGGAGAAACTTAAACAGCTACAGCAAAATGTATGTCATTGATGCTTTTTGTAAATTCTTCGTTAAATACAAAACATTAAGATGTTTCTTTCCTTGTAAAAGAGTCAGTTTGTGGCCTCATCGCTGTCGAAGCCTGTGTGAAGTTTTTCATGTTTTTCTTTTTTCTTTTACCCATTTATCACATTTTCACGATAAACAATTACAGTTAACAGTAACTAATATAAGCTGCTTCTCTTTCCATCAGGGGAGAAGTCGAGTGTTTCCCATCATGCACTGTGTTCTGTGGAGAAAAGAGAAGAGAAAAATCTGCAGCTGTCTTCATGATTTAGTTGTGAAGCTTCAAACACATATCGATATATCTGAGAAAAGGCTGTGTATTAAACAACTCAAACAACAGTGGTTTTGCTTTCAACGGGAAAACCAGGACACAGTCAGATGTCACCAGTTACAAGAGGAAGTTCACAAAAGAGGTCGGTGTTGGTAATAAGCTGTGAAGGAGACATAGGAAACGAACCTCCCCGTTGTAACTTGAGGTCAGCTACACTTCTGCTTAAAGTTAGCTCCACGAGATGCTGTATGACTGACTGCAGCAAGTCACGTTACAGAACTTCGAAGATGAAACAGTGGAGGAAATCCTAACCTCTGAAAAAAAACGAAGAATACGTTATGATGTGTGATTGTGCTATCATAGACCAGAAGTAGGCTACGGTAATAGCCTCCTTTGTCAACAGCCAAACGGTGCAGGAATGGTAATTGTCCCTCCAACATGCACCGAGGACCAGGATTGGTTAAATTCCTTTTGTGCTGGCAAACGGCACTAGCTGTACGAGCCAAAGCTCTCAATGTGATCTAACATGACATGAAAAGGTGGAAAGAGCAAAATCAGAAGTGTTTTCCACCATGTATACTTCATGTAATTTTGTGTTTATTTTTAAGAATGTATCGATATTCAACCTCACCTGATTTTCCTGTTTTTGTCTGATGCAATACACACTTTCACCACACACACTGACTGACATTTAGTTCAGTAATGTGAAGAAAGGTTTTGGGAATAAGTGATGTTCTGGTGTAGCTGCTGTGTAGGAGAATTTGGTTAAAATCCTGATTAAAATGGCAATATCACATTGAAAAGGAGATTGAATGTGACATTGAAAGATCAATGAGATATTGATTAACATATGCTAAGTGTTTTAATACTGATTTTAATATTTTACAATATTAATGATGTCATAATAAAAACTGACAAATAATAATAACTTAAAAAACACTCTCACAATCAGCTTGCATTGCAGCAGCAGCTTCTTCAGCTGAGAGAGAGGAGACGTTGGCTCGTTCCCCAAAGAGTGAAAACAGACTGGAAATGTGCAAACAGTTTAAACACATCTCGAACATACAGAGCTTCAAAAAACCTACAAATACAAATTCTTCAACTTATTTGGATTTTGGATTTCCTCATAAACAGACCTCAGACAGTTCAGTTGTAGGAGTCCAACAAACCAAAAACCAGGCTGAATATAATGTGATTATTTTAAATGAATGAAGTTTGTGGATCATATGTAGCTGATAAATATCAGAGCAGAGGAGAGGACACCTAATCCACCTGCAGTACCACCTGATTCCTTTAATTTGTGGGTGACAGTCATGAAGGTGGACCAGGTGATGAAGTCACCACTAACAGCAGTATACCAGACTCCCTTAACAAATCACGTGGTTTTAAGAGTTGGTGAATGAGGAGAAACTTTGGGAAACAGCTACAGCAAAATGTATACATTAATGATTTTAGTAAATTCTTCATAAAATACAAAACATTAAGATGTTTCTTTCCTTGTAAAAAGAGTCAGTTTGTGGCCTCATCGCTGTCGAAGCCTGTGTGAAGTTTGTAAGTTTTTTTTCTTTCACCTTTTTATCACATTTTCACGGTAAACATGTACAATTTTACAAATACAGTTAACAGTAACTAATATAAGCTGCTTCTCTTTCCATCAGGGGAAAAGTCGAGTGTTTCCCATCATGCACTGTGTTCTGCGGAAGAACAGAACAATCTGTAGCTGTCTTCATGATTTAACTCTGATGTTTCAAACACATATCGATATACGAGAGGAGGGTGGATATTAAACATCTCAAACAACTGTAGTTTCACTTTAAACCGGGAAACCAGGACACAGTCAGATGGTCACGAAATAAAAGAGGAAGTGGACAACTTTGTTTGACTCGTATACCAGTGGCGGTTATATGCTCGCAAGGAATGGCGTTGAGTACATTTCGTCTGTTTTAAGCCCTACTTCGTACTTTAGAAAACTACTCCACGATGCCTGGTATTCTCCGAAAACTCCGCAGCTCCTCTGTGTAAGTAATCTTCTCTATAGAAGTCAGATGAGTCAGTCAGCTGTATGAGGGACATTGGACAAAAGACGGAATCTTGTGTGTGAGAAGATTTTACTCATGAAACTAACCAGAGTCAGTGTTGATATTTACCTCCACCTTCATGATAGATAGATAGATAGATAGATAGATAGATAGATAGATAGATAGATAGATAGATAGATAGATAGATAGATAGATAGATAGATAGATAACTTTATTAATCCCCGAGGGGAAATTAGGTCATAATAGCAGCAGATATATTAAAGTAGCCTACAAGTACAATCAAAATACAAGGGCAAATATAGAAACAATAAGAAGCCATAAAGTACTATATACAATAAAGTGTTTGAGCAGTTATAAAATAAGATCAAATGCTGAGGTTAGTGGAACATAAGGTGAAGATCTACACAGTTCAACACATTCATTCATCAATATTTAGTCCAACAGTCAGTTGTGAGCTCCTGATGTCCTGTGTGACAGTGATGTGAATGATGTATCAGTGTCACATGTTTACAACATAATATAAGTTTTATACTTCAGTTTCAATCATTAAAGAAGTGAAATACTAAATCAGACACTGACGTCATCATGCTACAGTATATGCAGCACACTGTGGTGTATTTTGTGTTCTTCATCATTGGACGGGACCATTGTTGCTTCTGGGGGTGTCCACATATTTTCACATATTTTCGGGGCACTTCAAGTGTTTTTATTATGAAGTTTGATGATTTTCTTTGTTCTCCATTTAATTTGTTGAATCACAGAGGAGCGATGTGTTTTTACTGAGTCACCGTCAAAGCTGTTGGACTGAACTCTTCATTTTCACAATTTAACCACTGGCGCCATCTTGTGTCAGAAGTACAATACAGGAGCTTAGCATTAGCATCAAGACTGTGTCCAGGCAGGAAGTCCTTGTGTGTAACGAGCAGGATAATAAAGACAAAGGAGTATTGTAAAGACTAAAGACAGACTGTGGATGTTGGTTGTGGTACATGTGAGAACTGAACTGTGATCACATGACTCTTCACCTCTGTCTCCTCTCACAGGGAGAAGATGATCTGCAGGATCCTGCTGCTCATCAGCCTCAACTGTGTCTGTGGTGAGTTTACAGCTTCACTTTATGACACTGTGATTCAATGAATCAGTTAAAGTAGCCCACATGTGAGCAAACAGTTGATGTTGATGAGCCTCTGCAGCTCTGAGACGTCACTAAACTGTCCACAGAAACATGTGTAGATGGAGTTTAAAGGCTGCCATGTTAAAGCTGTCAGCGTCTCTGCTCCTCACTTTCCCTCTCTGTCTCCTCAACAGGAACATTTGTAGTGAATGTGACACAGACCTCTTATCAGGCAGAGGAGAACCACCACATCACACTGGAATGGATGTTCACAACCACAACTGACACTTCCCCCGACTCCCTTTTTATCTTCTGTGAGATGAAAACTGATCACAAAGTCTCAGTCCTGTTTGAACTACGTGGAGGTGTTGTGGTCCCAGAGTCTCGGGATCAACAGTTTGTAGGTCGAGTCCAGTGGGACAAAGACGGCGTCAGACATGGACGACTCAGACTTCATGTGTCCAGACTCAGGACTGAGGACTCAGGCTGGTACCTGTGTGATGTGAGGACAAACTATGGTGTGGATTTCGGTGAATGTTTGCTCAACGTCTCTGGTAAGTTGGTTGAGTAGAAGTCAGTAGAACTTTATTCACAAGTTCAATTCAGCAGCTTTTTGGATCAATAAGAACCTGAACCCTCTTGGATCAGCTGAAAATGCATCATCACAAAGCTGAAAACAGAGTTGTGTTTCTCACCAGACAACTACACTGACATACGATGATCTTATAGAACACGATGTTCGTAGATGTAGATTCAACCAGCCAACAGTATGTAAAGGAGTTAAATGAGCTCCACCTTAAACATCTAGAGCAGTAAAATGCAACATACACATTAATGCAGCAGCAATATGAATCCACTAACATCAGTTTTCTTAAACATGAGTACTTTTACTTTCATACTTTAAGTAAATTCTGCTGATAATACTTACATACCAGGACTTTTACTTGTAGTGGAGTATTTTCACAACGTAGTATCAGTACTTCTACTTTCCCAAAGGAACAAATTACTTCTTCCATCGCTGGTCTCTCAGTTATGGAAATACAAATGTTGTTAGACAACAAAATTGTCTGACATGTTGTTCATTTCAAATGTCCAACTTCCATTAAAAGCAGACCTCAGTGCAGCAGTGATGGCCTTTCACATGGTGACATTTTGACTTGCTGCAGCACCCCCACGTGGTTCATTAGTGCAGGAACATGGTACCAAAATGTTCTGTGTTTTGTCGAAACTGGACTGGTGATGTCTGATGAAAGAGGTCAAGAAGACTAATAGAAATGTATTTTATGAAAATCAGTTTATTTTAGTCAAAGGAAGCCAAACAGTAAGGCCACCAATCATATCACAATACAACACTGTTACATACATTAAAATATGGGGACAGAATATTGTGAAGAGAATTCACACATTCAATAATAGTCCATGAATTTCACATCTGAGTAATCCAAATGCAGCAGGTAACACTATATAAAAAACATTATTTATAAATGGTAGCTTTAATAGTTTTTTTAACAATCAATGAAATGCTTAATGAATATTTATTAAACAACTGTTTATTATAAAGTAACAACGTTTACAATAGTTTAATAAATGGTTTATAAAGCGTTTCATTGTTTGTTAAGTTGATTTTTTTTTAATAAACCAAGTGGGTCTGTTACATCTGTAGAGTTGATGTAGACGTCACATTTTCACTCAGTTGAGTTCTGTAGGATCCACTCAGCTGAGGAGGCTGTGACGATCAGGCCTTTAACTTCAGAACATATGGTGTCGAGGAAACAAAACCGATGGACCTGCTTTCATGTTTACATTCACAACACGTGGAAGGTTTTTAGATCCATCAGCCCAGTGAACAAAAGCCACAACAGGTGCTTCAGTGTTTGCTTCACAACAGACACAGCATAATAATAGTCAGTCTTCTTCAGTATGTACTCAGTAATGTGAGCTGTGTCTGTTGTAAAACTTGTGTAATGTAACCTGATGGTGTGGAGATAAATAGTGGAGAAATGCAGCAGCCACAGCAGTAATAACAGCTTTACTAAATCATCTATGGTGTGGATTTCGGTGAATGTTTGCTCAACGTCTCTGGTAAGTTGGTTGAGTAGAAGTCAGTAGAACTTTATTCACAAGTTCAATTCAGCAGCTTTTTGGATCAATAAGAACCTGAAGAAAAGGACAACCACAATCCACAATCCTTCACTCCATTCTTACAGTATCTGAGAAATATGACACAACTTCATCTGTTCTGTTGTTTGGTCTATTTACAGCAGCGAGGGATTGGCCCGAACCTGAGAGACCGAACACAGACACACCTGAGAGAGCGAACAGGGTCAGTTGGGGATGGATTGCCCTCTACTGTGTATTGGGACTCACAGCAGTAGTGGTCATTGTGTGGTTTGTTCGTCGCCATTTATTTATTCACTGTCTGTTTAAGAAACGAAAGTCCAGCAGAGGATTTGATAAAAGTTTCAGCTCAGCAGCACCAGAGGAAATAGTTTTATCAGGACTGTAAATGAGACCGTTAGAACACATCCTGCCTTTATGTTGTTCAGTAAGTGGCCATGATAAAAGAGTCAGAGGAGATAAACAATGATGGAGTTGATGGAGGAAACGTTGTTCTTCACTTTCAGATCTGAAAACTGCTCTGTGAGAAACATGTCAACCTAGAATACCATGTATATGTTACAACTGTATAAATGTTACATCTATACACTGGCTGGCCAAAAAAAATTTAACTAAGCAAACAAAGCAGGTTACAGACATCTTGAATGATCTGACAGCTGTGTTTAATAGTGAAAGTAAGAACATTTCCACACGCAATGTGAAGAGAACTCAAGGGATTGGGACTAAACAGCTCTGTAGCCATAAGAAAACCACCTATCAGTGAGGCTATTCTGAAGAAAAGGCTTCAATTTACTCGGGAGCTTAAATATCGGCCTCTCAGGGTAAGAAGAGAGGTGGATGAAGTGATACACCCATTGTGCCTAGTGCCTACCGTACAAGCCTGTTGGGGCAATGTTATGATCTGGGGTTGATACAGTTGGTCAGATCAGCTGACTACCTGAATATGCTGAATGACAAGGGTTCTCCATCAATGTATTTTTTCTTCCCTGATGCCATGGGCACATTCCAAGATGACAATACCACGATTTATCAGGCTCAAACTGTGAAAGAGTGGTTCAGGGAGCATGAGACATCATTTTCACACATGGACTAGCCACCACAGAGTCCAGACCTTAACCCCATTGAGAATCTGTGGGATGTGCTGGAGAAGACTTTACGCAGCGGCCAGACTCTCCCATCATTAATACAAGATCTTGGCGAAAAATTAAAGCAACTCTGGACAGAAATAAATGCTGTGGCATTGATAAGCTGATCAAAACGATGCCACGGAGAAAGCGTGCTGTAATCAAAACTAAAGGCAGTCCAACGAAACATTAGAGTGTGTGACTATTTTTCATCATGATCGTATGTCCAGATTTTATAAACTGATTTAACTTTCTCTCAGGGAACTTTAACCTTGTCTTGTTGTAATGTGCAGTTTAAAATAAATGAAGTTTGATTTGTGTTTGTTATTTACTGTCTGTTACTGATGGTCTTTCTAGCTCTCTATGTGTGTCTGAAAGAAAAGCTGTGATTTGTGACGCTGGTGTAAAAGATAAAAGATCTCTGCTTTTAATCAGGAGTGTCTGCTTGTTTTGTTTTTTTCCTGAAGTCATCTTACATGACAGTAAAATAGCTGCAGTCATGTATTAATGTCAGCAGGTGGCGCCAGTGGTTACCAATCTGTGACAACATGTGGATCAGGTGCTGCTGCTGCAGAGAAGATCAAATACATCATCAGCTGTGAGCTTTAGTTTGATTTACTTACAGTCTGTGCATGAAGAGGAGGATAAATGAAACATAAAGAGCGTGTTGGTCTTGGTTTCTTTACCTTAATGATAGCTGAGAACTTCTTTATTAAAGTGTCTTATAAAACACTGGTTTGTGTTTCCAGTTTGACATCGATGGATTCCTTTACTCCTCTTTCAAACCATCTGTCTTCTCCAGCCAAGATGTTTACATTGTTGTCCTCAAAGGAATGATTTGTCTCCTTCAGATGTGAGTGGACAGCAGAGTCTTGACCTGAGGAGTTGGCCCTCCTGTGTTGTGCCATTCCTTTATGGAGAGGTTGTTTTGTCTCCCTAGTGTACAAATCTGTGCAGTCCTGTCTGCACTGAACAGCATAAACTACATTACTCTGTTCATGCCTGGGTGTTTTGTCCTGAGGATGGACAAGTTTCTGCCTCAGCGTGTTGGTAGGTTTGAAGTGAACTCAGATTTGAATTTTTACTGAAGATCCACCTGAGTTTCTCAGATGTTCCTGCAACATAAGAATGAAGGTGTTGGTACATTTTCTCATCGCCTCCTCTCTGTCTGCTCTGGATGTTTCAGAGGTTTTGATAAAGGTCCAGTTTGGGTAACCACAGGTGTTAGGTGCTTCCCTGATGTGCTTCTGTTCCTTCTCCTTCCCCTCTGACTTAGTGGGCACAGTCTGATGGATTATGGTTCTGATGACCCAGCTTGTGCTCCAGTGGGTGACGAGAGTCAAACACCAAGTATTGAACTGTGTGTGTAGGTTTTCTTTACACCTCCATGTTGAGGCTTCTGTCTTCTTCAGTGTGTCCTGCGCAGTCTGAGAAGTGCAGACTGTCTCCTCTGACAGCTTCATGTGTGAACTTGATGTTATCGTCCACAGCATTTATATGATCTGTGAAGGCTTCCACTTCCTTTGTTCTGATTTTGACCCAGGTGTCGTCCACATACCTGAACCAGCGGCTGGGAGCAGATGTATTTGTGTGTGGATCAGGAGGTGCATTTAGAGTCCCTACAGTTAGACACAAATTGTTGTACACATTTGTAAATCCAACTTTTCACTTGTAGCTCATGTAAAACACATTTTGTGACCAAATTGAGACTGACGTCAGTCCATAATGAGGAAATAGCTCAGTTTTACAGTCACATAACTCACTGCCTTCTGAATGTTGAGGAAGTAGCAGCAAGTTTTGAAAGAAACAGTTTTCAGTGAGTCAGTCAGCTGATTCATATGACTGTGGATTAGAGGAGGAGCCAGTGTTCACTTTAAAGTGAAAGTACATGTGACGTATATCTGTCCTATAATGATATTGATAATAATGATAATAATAAAGTACTGATTCTTTATTTTTCATCCTAGTGAAGACCTCGTCCTCTCCAAATTCAGTGAATACAAGGTCTCAAGAAAGTGCTCAAACATATATATAGATATTCAGACGCCTTCCAAAGTGCATGAGGCCATGGCTCCTGTTATATGACACCGTGCTGGTATTTCATGTTTCTGTTGTTATCAGATGTTTTGTGTTGCCTCACATACACCTTGTGTTTTTGTGTTCAAGAATCAAAAGCATGAATGTAGTTTTGTGAGACTGGCAGTGGCTGTATAAACTTGTATTTTCTATGAGGACTGTGATGAAGGCTTGTAAGGATCCTTCTTCACCTCAGTGGATACGTTAATGTGTCTGTTGTATTGTTCTTATACATGACAACATACTGATTTGTGTGTGTTTATTGTACAGAAACCATCCGTCCAGTCACCCGTTCCTCACTCACTAAATGGTTTAAGGGCTCTTGGATCCTTGTGTTTAAATGTGCACTACAGTCAGATGTCCTCTGGTCCAGTCATCCTCCTAAGCAGATAATTAAAGTAATCAGTCTTTTACAGTTTGGGATGAATCACGGGTGATTCTAGGATTTGACCTTCAAGGGTGCTCAGCACCGATCATCCAAAAATCTATGAATTCAATGTTTTCCCCTCAGCTAAACTGTTTCCGTTTTGCAGCCATAACAATTTTCTCATCTGGTTCCTCCTATTCTTATTCTCTGTTCTTACTCTCCATCCTCATCTTTCCCTTTTTGCAGTGACAGTCACACACAAACATGAAGATGACAAGTTGTGAGTTAGATGACATGAATGAAATGTGGGGACAGAGACAAGGACAAAAATATCAATAAGCCTAATTAATTCAAATTTTAAGGGGTTCTTGTTGTCTATGGAGAAAGTCACCAGACTCCATTAAAAAGTTGCTCAATTTTGAGGCTTGTTGCGTTAAGAGAAACTGGATAGACTTAAAGGGACATGGGGCAGGATTTGTGAGAAAAAAAAACATGCAATTTAAGTTTTTTAATGCCAATGGGTGATGAAGCGTTCAAAACCAAAAAGAATGAGCCCACCCATGTATTTCTCCATTGCCTTGAACAGGCTGTGTGCTGCATAATGTACTGCAATTCGTGGTCCGAATTTCCCGCGCAGTCCTGTGGACGTGATGTCAGATGGCGCTGAATGCGCGTCCTAAACGGCTTGGATACAGGAAGAAGACGAGCGCGGTGGACCCAAACTAGTGTTTGGGTAGTAATGGATTCTGCTACGGCCAGAAAACGACCCACCACCACACAAAGTCCACTAAAAAGTCATACCAAGAAAAAAACGAAGGTTTTATCAGCAGCAAGTCGTGAGTCAAAACGAAATTATGACCAAAGCCGGGCCGGCACCTGAATAAACATCGGATACAGCTCTACTCATGAGGGCAGCTTCAACTTTAATTGGGACTGAAAACAGATGCTGACATGGCTCATTTCCTAGTTACCAGGTAAGAAAACATTACAGGTCATGTTTAGAGCTTGATTTGAAAATCATGAGATCACCGAGGACTCGGAGTGACCTAATGTGCAAAGTAACTTTAGCAGTTCGGTAAAGTTGGAAACATATCCACAGATTCGAACTTCACGGATCAATAACTCATAAGCGAAACATTGTTAAAACACAAACGACGACTCTTTACTACCGTAGTAAAGTAGACAACGAGCTACAACCGTATTTTCATCATAACGAGCGATCCTCTGGGCTGGACACATAACATTGGTCTCAATGGTCAGCCGTCTGTGAGACGAGGGCGCAGGGACCGTCTACAAAGTGCAATACCGAAAAGAAAAACTACAAAAGATATTCAATAACTTAACTAATATTCACTATTCACCAATATTCACCAAAATCACCCCACACATCAATGGTCTCCTGTTAGTATACTACAGCTGTTTGTTTGGACAAATGTGGTTTAGAATAATGTGGGGGGATTTCCATTGGGAATAATATTCAATTACTTCAATATTATACTGGTGGTTGAACTCATTTTGGGCACACTGCACTGTATAAGAGTGAAGTTATTGGACATTTTTCCCAATAGAAATTCCCCAAAATTCTGACAAAGCACATTTTTTGACACTACAGTGAAAAATGTAATGCATGAATAAAAAACAGGGCAAAAAAACTTCATTCGATGCCCTATTCTAATTTGTACTGTCACAGAGGAGGGTTGTTTGAGTGGATCTTGGTATTCTACATATACAATAGTGCCCTTTTTTGTCCCCATCTGATGTCTACACAGGCTCCTGTTTCTATGTGTGGTAACAGGATCCGCATAGGACTAAATGCCGGTAAGGCTCTGATGACTGTGTGAGCGTCAGTCCGTTTGTTACGTTCCACCAGGGCTCCTCCAACTTCCTCTGAAATTTTTAGCAAAACCACTGTGTGCCAGAGTGATCCGTGTGAAAGCGTCTTGTTTCCTTCTGTGTTGACATGGACTTGGATGTGAAACTTCTGTATCTCAGGGCTCCTCCAACTTCCTCTGAAATTTTTAGCAAAACCACTGTGTGCCAGAGTGATCCGTGTGAAAGCATCTTGTTTCCTTCTGTGTTGACATGGACTTGGATGTGAAACTTCTGTATCTGAGTAACCTTATTTTTTATTTTATTTTTATTTTTTATCATTAATATTAGAGGAAGATGAAAACATGTTGCTGCTCAACTGGTCATGTTCTTACATTTAGATTTTAGACTTGTCACATTGAGTTTGATTACCTTGTTGATGCCTTAATTTGACCATGCATAGGGTTTGTGTATAATGTAAATGTGTGTATTTCCTCTTACACTCCAGAAGTATTTCCTGTTGGCCTGTTAGGGGACGTTGTCTTTGGTGTAGATGTCTCCTTGCAGGGGTCCGAAATGAGTCCCCTGAGGAATGTATTCTTTGCTGAACACGCCCGTTACCTGGAACACAGACCAAATACATAATTAGATCATCACGCTGCTTGAGGAATCTCACTTAAGTTAATTACCCATACCCTTGCATGTAGCGTCTAAATTGAGTGTCTGTCATAACTATTGAGAATCCCAGGATTTGTTCTGACTCATCCCCTCCGAGATTGCACTAATGTGATATAAAAAGTTAAGCGTCGGATTGAATACCAGGTCCCTGATGCCTGCTCAAAATCCTGTGGTTATGGCTCATTTTTTCATTGACCAGACACAGGATTCAGTTGTTCACTTGCATCCATGACTGTTGAAGAGATGGAACATTCCTTAACTTCTTGAATGTAGATTGGCAGATTATGTATTTATTCTAACTTTCCTTTGAGCACTGACAGTGTGGAGTTCGACCCCATACTGATCTGACTACCTGACTGTCTTATGGTGATTCCTGCTCAGGTTTCCTACTCAGGCTTGGAGTACAACCACAGTTATTTGTGTTGTTTACCTTCCAGCTTTCTCTCCTATATATCGATATGTGTTTGAAGCATCAGAATTAAATCATAAAGACAGCTGCAGAGTTTTCTCTTCTCTCTTCTCACACAGTGCATGATGGGAAACACTCGAATTCTCCCCTGATGGAAAGAAGTTTGAAGTTTTCTTTATGTTTAAATGTAAGTAGGTAATTTTGATTGACCAATTCAATGATTACCATGTTAATGAAAACAACTTCTCTCATATTAATGGATTTATTTACAGTATATTCACATTATAAAGACAAAGCGTAAAACATAAAGTGCATTGTAACCATGTTCATCAGAAGACAAAGATTCAGATAAAATAAACAAAGAGAGAGGATGATATTTGTATCACAGAGATTCATATTATGTTATAAAGATAATAATAATAATAAACTTTATTTACAGGTATAACAGTAACAAACTGGGGCCGTATTCACAAAGGATCTTAGGGCTAAAAGTAGCTCCTAACTGGCGAATTTAGGAGAAACTCCTAAAAATAATGGGCGTGTCAGTCTTAAATTTAGGACTCCTAATTTTTTTCACTAAGAGCAATTCACAAAATATTTTAGGCCTAAAAGTAGCACCTAAGTCTAGGAGAGCTTAAAAGTCCTCGAGAGGACTCCTAACTCAGTAAGACCTATTCACAAAGAATCGGAAAATGGCTGCGAGACGAAATGTTTTGGAGACAATGGAAGAATGTGGATTGATCAAGAGATATAGGCTAAATCGTGAGGGTATAAAACTTGTTGTGGAATTAGTGCGGGATGCAATAACAATACAAATAAAAATAAATTAATTAATAAATCATTGCGCCATCAAAAGATGAGGACTTGTTCGTCAATAGAAAGAAAGTACATTCCATCAACACGCAGATTGTTTTTGATGCAACTTTTAACATTCTTGATGTTGTTGCAAAGTGGCCTGGGTCTACCCATGATCGCATATTTTAATGGAGAGCGGTCTGAGGCAGCTTTTTGAGAGGCACCATGTACCAGCTGGGTGTCACTTGCTGGGTGACAGTGGCTCTCCCTGCAAGACGTGGCTCCTGACACCCTATCTGAATCCACAACCGGGAGCACAGTTAAAGTAGAACATGGAAGTGATTATGCAGATTACACTTAGTCCTTTGCGTAAAAAACATCGTATTGTCTTTTATTTGTTGAATCCATATTTATTGTTTACTGTTTTCCTCCATATATGTTAGAGCACACAAAAATACACGAAATGTTGTGGAGAGAGGAATTGGGTCGATTTCATGTCCTGCACGGCGAAACACGCCTCAGCCCAGAGAGGGCAAGTACAGTGATCACAAACTTGTCAAGCTGCGTGAGTTCGGTAAAGTTGGAAATATATTCACAGATTCGAACTTCACGGATCAATAACTCATAAGCGAAACATTATTAAAAACACAACGAGGTGCAACCGTATTTTCATCCAAACGAGCGCTCCTCCGGGCTGGACACATAACACTGGTCTCAGACGGTCCCTGCGCCCTCGTCTCACAGACGGCTGACCACAGAGACCAGTGTTATGTGTCCAGCCCGGAGGATCGCTCGTTTGGATGAAAATACGGTTGTAGCTCGTTGTCTACCTTACTACGGTAGTTAAGAGTCGTCGTTTGTGTTTTAATAATGTTTCGCTTATGAGTTATTGATCCGTGAAGTTCGACTCTGTGAATATATTTCCAACTTTACCGAACTTCATGCGTGTATTCTGCTAACTGCACTGTCCGTAACTACTTGATAGGAATTAATTTCTAGCCTAAGCTATTTCCTTGTTTTTCGGTGATTTAGTGGGCTCGTTTGTGGGATGGTGCGGATGAGTTTCACCGAGACCGCCTCGCTCTGAACAACCAATCACCGTACTGACCGCTTCTAAAGTCGTGCACGAGAATCGACGTAATCCATAGCAACGGCGCGTCACTCTTAGTTCACTCCTAGTGATTTATCCTTAGTATGAGTAGGTCTCAGCGGCTTTGTGAATAACTTTTAAGAAAAAACTCCTACGTAAAATGTTTTAGCGCGAGTTAGGAGCACTCCTAGCGGTAAGATAAAATGCTTTGTGAATACGGCCCCTGATTTGCAGGTCAGATCCTCTGATTGTCAAAAAAAAAATTGTCAACAATCATAATATTGAAATATTGTTCATGACATAATAAAGCTTCAAGCATCAAATACCATATGAAAGTCTGACAACATCTAAAAACTTCATGAAATCCTGATTTGAGATGTTTTACAGCATTCAAAGACTACAACTTAAACTGTGTTGTTTTGTTTAAAGTGAACTAAACATCATAGTGATAGATAAAAAAAAATTGTGTTAACCAACGGGAGTCACTCGAATAAACCCCGCAATATATGAGTGTACAGACCCGTGTGATTAGAGGATACAGATCTGTTTCTAAATTTGACATGCAGACCAACAAATAGTCTGAGGTTACCCTCACACATGTAGCCTATCAGGTCTCTGAGGTGCAAGGGGCGTGCCCGCTTTAAAAAACACACCAGCACCTGGTGATTTTGCCGTGAGAGATGGTATTAAATCACTCGTCATACAGATCACTGCAGTCTGTCCTCTCATCATAATTTCATCTGGAAAAGACTCTCGACCTGACATGTGTAAGTGTTAATTTAAGTTGTATTTGTCAGCTGAGGAGTTAAATTCTACAAGAAACTTAGTTTGTAATAATATGTAATTCTTAACTCTAAACATCGGTTCATAGACATACATGTTAAACTATCAGACACATGACGCCAAATTCAAGGTTGTTTGTGTTTATTTGTAGTTGTTATCTCATTTCTGTAGCTGTAGACACTGTTGGCAACACTGACATATCATCACAGCTCTGCACCGAAGGGTCTAATGTACCACTTGTTTTGTGTTGTTCTCTAGATGGCGCCGTTGTTGCTTACTGAGATGCCTACATACTTATGGGAACTTTATTGTTTTTATTATGAAGAGAAATTATTTTTTGTTTTCTCCATTTAATTTGTTGAACCATAGAGCTGCTGATGTGTTTTTACTGAGTCACCATCAAAGCTGTTAGACAGCAGGTTAATAAAGACAAAGGAGTATTGTAAAGACTAAAGACAGACTGTAGATGTTGGTTGTGGTACATGTGAGGACTGAACTGTGATCACATGACTCTTCACCTCTGTCTCCTCTCACAGGGAGAAGATGATCTGCAGGATCCTGCTGCTCATCAGCCTCAACTGTGTCTGTGGTTAGTTTACAGCTTCACTTTATGACACTGTGATTCAATGAATCAGTTAAAGTAGCCCACATGTGAGCAAACAGTTGATGTTGATGAGCCTCTACAGCTCTGAGGCAATCACTAAACTCTCCACAGAAATATGTGTAGATGGAGTTTAAAGGCTGCCATGTTAAAGCTGTCAATGTGTCTGCCCCTCACTTTCCCTCTCTGTCTTCTCAGCAGGAACATTTGTAGTGAATGTGACACAGACCTCCTATCAGGCAGAGGAGAACCACAACATCACACTGGAATGGACATTCACAACCACAACCGACACTTCCCCCGACTCCCTTTTATCTTCTGTGAGATGAAAACTGATCACAAAGTCTCAGTCCTGTTTGAACTACGTGGAGGTGTTGTGGTCCCAGAGTCTCAGGATCAACAGTTTGTAGGATGCGTCCAGTGGGACAAAGACGTTCTTAGAGACGGACAACTCAGACTTCATGTGTCCAGACTCAGGACTGAGGACTCAGGCTGGTACCTGTGTGATGTGAGCTCAAATTATGGTGTGGACTCAGGTGAATGTTGGCTCAACGTCTCTGGTAAGTTGGTTGAGTAGAAGTCAGTAGAACTTTATTAACAGGTTCAGCAGCATTTTTTGGATCAATAAGAACCTGAAGAAAAGTATTGAGGATGACCACAATCCACAATCCTTCACTTTGTTCTCACAGTATCTGAGAAATATGTCACAAGTTCATCTGTTCTGTTATTTGGTCTCTTAACAGCAGCGAAGGATTGGACCGAACCTGAGAGACCCAACACAGCAAGTCGAGGAAGGATCAGTCTCTACTGTGGACTGACATCAGCAGTGGTGGTTGTGTTGGTTGTTTGTTAAATTGTATTTATTCACTGTCAGTATGATGAGTCCAGTGGAGGATTTAAAAAGAGTTCCAGCTCAGCATGATCAGACAAAACAGTTTGATCAACACTGTAAATGAGAACGTTAAAACACTGCCTTCATGTTGTTCAGTAAGTGTCCATGATATGATAAGGAGGTTGTGTTAGCTCACATGAAGTCATGCCCCTCTAATGAAAATGAGTAAGATTTTATAAACAGATTTAACTTTCTCTCATGGAGTTTAAACCTTTTCTTGTTGTAATGTGCAGTTCAAACTGAAAAGAAGTGCTGCTGTTTGATTAGTGTTTTGTATTTACTATTTTTCACTGATAGTTGTAAATCTCTTCCCTCCATCCCATGTAGCAAAACATTTATCAGCTTTCAATAACTTACAGCAGGGATGCTTACAGCTGGATAGCTAACTAGCTTAATTTGCTAGCTAAAGTCTAATAATGTGTGACTTTAGCTAGGTTATGCTAAAAGCCTTGTATTTAACTTTAGTCTACTCCCTGCTGGTCAGAAGAGATTTAGTTAATAACAGACCTAAAGATTTAATTTAAAGATCAGTCTAACTTTGATCCAAACATGTTTTTAATGAGTTGTTTACTGTGATGTTCAAACTTCTAACAAGTTTCTGTAACTTGTTTCTCAACCTGCAGTGAAACAAGCTTGTGCTCCATACCAGCACTTTTATCTGCTAACGTTGACTTTATTGCATATTATTCACAGTACACTGTAGTGGTCAGTGTTTGTATATATGTCATATTTAACACAGTAATCATACATGTCTATGTGAATGTGTCTGACAGCAGGCAGCCTCTTGAAACTGGAGTCAGTGAACGTCAGGTCTCATCATGTTGTACTGCAGCTGTCAGGTCAAAGTGCAGATTGATGTGAAAAGGATCCCCTGCATTCTGACTCAACTTAACTGAAACATTAATAACAGAAGCAGTTCACCAGCATAAACACATTAAACACTGTTTCAAACTTATGATTCACTTAGTTTTATAATCATTTGTGTAAATCCACAGTTATATTTTGTGGGTATAAAACCACAGAACTCTGAAGTTTCACATTTGAACCTTTTGTTCACATATTTTTCAACTGAATTTAATATTTGACAACTGAATGTTTTAGTCATGTGTAATAATGCACTTGGTGAATGTGTGTAATCCAGGAGAAGGACTGCATTTCTTATGAAGATAATCATTTCTCAGTTTTTGTTGTACTTGATCTCTAATAAAGTCCAGCAGGTCAGCAGGCAGCATCGCTTCTTTGTGTCCTTCAGACCTCAAACACACAGATTCTGTACAGAAGAAAAAATCATAAAGATGCACCCAGTTCACTTCAAATGTCTCTGAGACAGACCGCCAAATAATGAAATATAATGAAGTCTGAAGTCAAGAAAAATGACAAGGTAAACTTTGAGTTTATCTAATTTAACACAACATCTAACACTCTGAACTGAATAATCACGTGATTTTAAGAGTTGGTGAATGAGGAGAAACTTAAACAGCTACAGCAAAATGTATGTCATTGATGCTTTTTGTAAATTCGGTCTTAAATACAAAACATTAAGATGTTTCTTTCCTTGTAAAAAGAGTCGATTTGTGGCCTCATCGCTGTCGAAGCCTGTGTTAAGTTTTTTTTGTCTTTTACCTACATATCACATTTTCACGGTAAATGTGTACAATTTTACAAATACAGTTAACAGTAACTAATATAAGCTGCTTCTCCCTCCATCAGGGGAAATGTCGAGTCTTTCCGATCATGCACTGTGTTCAGTGAAGAGAAGAGAAAAATCTGCAGCTGTCTTTATGATTTAATTCTGATGCTTCAAACACATATCGATATATACGAGAGAAAGCTGGAAGGTAAACAACATAAATAACTGTGGTTGTAGTCTGAGCCTGAGCAGGAAACACCAGAACACAGTCAAGTAGTCAGACCAGTATAAGATCGAAGTCCTCACTGCTCAAAAGAGTGATGGCAGCTGACAAAAAAGATGCAATCATGCAAATTGCGCTTATGGTTACATTTACAAAATGACATTATGCAAGAGTAAGCTTGATGCATATAAGGTGGAAATTTCTGTCTGATGAGATCAAATCACTTTCACAACATTAGTGCAAGTCACAACGGGCATGAGGGACTTTGGAATATATTGCAAGGCCTTTGTTTGTTCTGTCATGATCTCAGAACAGTTACTGAGGGGATGAGTCTGAACAAGTCCTGGCTTTCTCAGAATTATTGACAGACATTCAACTTGGACAGTACATGCAAGGGTAGTTTACTTCAGTAAAATTCCTGAAACAGCATGTTCTGACTACTGAACTGTGTTCTGGTGTAAAGCTTCCTGCGCAGGTTCGGAGTGAAATCACAGTTGTTTATGTTGTTTCCTTCCAGCTTCCTCTCGTTTATATCAATATGTGTTTGAAGCATCAGAATTAAATCATGAAGACAGCTGCAGATTCTTCTCTTCTCTCCACAGAGAGAACACAGTGCATGATGGGAAACACTTGACTTTTCTCCTGATGGAAAGAAGTTTGATCTGAAGTTTTCTTTATGTTTTAATGTAACTAGATGATTTAGTAAAGCTGTTATTACTGCTGTGGCTGCTGTAGTTCTCCACTATTTATTTCCACAAACAATTCTTTCTGTAATTTCTTTTTACATTTTTTTTGGTTACATTTCTGCTTCATGATGCATACCAGGGGGTCACTGAGTCAGCTTTTTGTCTATTGGTTGATCAACATCACAGTGTATGAATCGACAAACGCTCTGATCCCACACCAGAGACCAGGCTCATGATGGGGCTCAGGGGAAGCTAGCTAGTAGTTGAAGCAGTTGCAGCAGTTACAGTAGTCTCGGCAGTCACAGCAGAGCAGAGCAGAGCTTCTCACCACTAATTTAGTGAGGAATAGAAAGAAAATGCATAGACGACAGTAAGTCTGCTTACAGCAGAAAGATCGAAGGCCATCCTATGACATAAACAACAGACTTGGTTTATCAGAGATCTGTTTTGTAGACATTTCTACAGCAGCTTCCAACTGCTAAGATTGCAAAGACTATGAGAGATATAAACTCATAGATCAGACGTCACTATGCCCTCATCCATACCTTTCTCGGGCCTAACCTTTATACAGGGTCTGTATCACATCTTTCTCCCACAGTGTGGTCTCTTTGGGTCTGTCTTTGGATACAACTGATCCAGTTTCTGTGAAGTGTTTAAGAGTTTATATTGTTACATGCACTGCCCCTTTAGAAACCTGGAGTCTGGAAATGATTTGATGCTAAGACTCACACTTTCTCAGCACTTTCTGATTATTTCCAGGCTTATGTGACAATATTAGAGATTTTCAATGGTCTCAGACTTTTGGACCCCACTGTATAAGTATATGAGATTAGATTTATAATATTGGTTTAACTGCTCACCATGGAGAAGAGTGGAGTAACGATCATTCTCATAGTCCACACGATCGGATGTTACGTTCAAAATTGTAAATACGAACTACTAATAAACTTTCATAGCACGTTTTGTAAAACTTCTAAAAAATAAATATCAGAGTCAAAATCAACCCATTCTTTGGCATTGCCTGCATTCGACCAGTATCCAGCTGAATTATACTGCTTTGCAAAGGATTTTCAACCCAACTGCACAGTAGTTTTTGGATAATAATCTTTTGGATCAGTGATTCACTGATAATAATCTTGAGCTTTTTGTTTGTTTTGTTAAAAACATTACTTTGAAAGATAGGTGACATTTTTTCTAAGGTTTTGGTGTAACTTGTTCTGTGCGCAAAGATGCTGCTAAATGTGGATGGAGTTTTAAAAATGATGAAAAATAAGACTGAATCATTATAAAATAAGCAGAACCTGTTTAAGTCCATCTACAGTGAGTAGAATCCATTATTTCGATTAATCCTGGTCACCTACAGTTACTGAAGATACCACATAGTAAAGGACCGGGCCAAACTCTTAAAATGCCAGTGTACTGTACTGTACTCCTCAGTACACTTCATAAACTAACAACTATGTTGCATGTTGATCCATTCATTGTCCCACAGCTGATGCAGTATGACGGGTGTCTGTCCTCAGATGATGACCTCATCGCTCTCCTCTCAGTAGAGTTTCCCTCACAGCTCAGTGAGACAGAGTCAGAGGTGAAGTGTTGAGCTCCGTCAGGACTCACTGTGAGAGACGCTGATGAGTGAACATCTGAAGAACAACATGTTAGAAGAGGTCAAACAGAGCACAGAGATCTTCAGAAATAAAATGCCTTGATTCAAATAGTCCTTCGCTTTGTTTTTATTGTAACAAAGTTCAGTATTTTGGTAAAATTATGATTTCTACTTTGACCTCTTGCTACCATTTTGACTACATTTTAAAAAGATATACTACAAAGTGACTACAGCTGCTGTAAGCAGAAGAAGAGCTTAAGTATCCAGACTAAAAGAACTTTTTGCAAATGAGAGCAGAGTTTTAGCCAAGATATCACATCTGTCTTTTTGTGTTTGACGTTAAAGAGTGAGGACAGAAGGAAACAAGTTAATTCCAAGGTGGAAAGCATGAAGTTTAGCTTGGCGATAGCGAGAGAGATCATAAGACCATAGCAATAATTTTTTTTCTCAAGATACTGTTTGTTTATCATCATTTAGAAACAATCAGTACAAATCTGTACAATCAGTACATACTTAAGATTTACTTTAAAAACATATATGAACAAAAATTGCCTTTTAATGAGCTGAATAATCTTGACTTTGATAGAAATGTGATGTGACTTCTTGTCTGATACTGTCAGTTTGAAGGGATCACTCCAATCTGTTGAAGAATGCTGTGTATGTTTCTTTCTGCCCTCACACCTGTCGTCTCCACTGTGGGATTCAGAAACAGATGTAATACTGTGTTCATTTTGATTTGAAGTTATACATTTCTCCCGGTCGTAGGGTTTTTTCTCTCCTTCTTCCATTTAACTATTTAAATACTGTAGAAAACATTTTATGTCAGATTTATATGAAGTTAATAAATATCTCCAAGGACTCAAAGATTTCTCATGACGTAATTTATGTTACCATTTGTATGTATCATTATGTGATTTGTGACACACTGAACCAGCAAAATCACATAAATTCATCTCTTGTCTGTCTTTTAATATTCTGTTCATTAATGTGGCCTGAAAGTCAGTTTGTAACTGTTTCTGAGTGTTAATAAAGTTTATTATTTAAACTTTGTTGCTGATAAACTCTTTGAGGTCTTTACATCTTCTGGGATATTTAAAGACTTACAGAAGAGTCAAAACAAGGTCTCTCATATAAATATAGATTTATTGACAGTATGTACACATTATAAACAGAACATTAGGAGAGGCAGTGTGTTGTAACGATGTCCATCAGAAGGCACAGAGTGAAAACTCTCCATACAGTGATTTACTGAACCAGCAGTGACATTTAGAGATCTGACAGTGGAGGATGTTGAATGGACAAACACAAATCAAACATGCAGCACTTCATTTCAGTTTAAACTGCAGCATTACAACAAGAAGAGGTTAAAGTACCACGAGAGAAGGTTAAATCTGTTTATGAGATCGAGACAATAATTAATAAAAAAGTAAAAAACACAAACAAAAAAGTGAACATAACAAACATACAACACAAAGTGCATATAGAGGGATCATGTATGACAATATTAAAGAAAAATACCTCTTTACAGATTTCTAATGTTTTCAGTGGTTCACAGTTCTTCAGGTCATTTAATGTTTTAACTTGTGTAATTTCTGTTTTGAACTGCTGAATGTTCTCTGCTCTAATGTTCACCTGATTCTTCTTGACATCCTGCAGGAGGCCAGTACAGGATATACAGGATATACTGTCAGTGTTAATGTCATATCTTATTAAGGGCTTATTCATCATATAGAGCTATAAATAGAAAAGGTAACAACATAAAGTGCACAGAGTCCTTTACACCTGGTGAACGAGGTCGACATGTTTTTCAGCATTATTTCAGTAAAGTGAACACAGAGCAGATTTCAGATCTGTCTGATAAGTGACAGAGTTTGATGAGACGTGTGGTCAAAATAATGGACAGCACAAAGGTGAAGAACAACGTTTCCTCCGTCAACTTTGGAACTTTTCTAAATCCTCCACTGGACTCATCAGACAGACAGTGAATAAAGAAAAGGTAACAAACAAACAACATGTCCCTCCATCACACTCTGTCCACCTGTCCAGTACAACAGCCTGATCCAGGATGTTGCTGTGGAGACAGATCTCTGTGGGCACCCAATAGTCCCCGATTGTTTAACCAGTCTGAGCCCCATTTGTTTATTTCCCTTTTCTGCGACGGGACATTAGCCAGGACCAGCCTTAAAACAGAGCTTGATTAGCATGGATCCCATCCTGGAACTCTCCCCTCTCCTCCCTGGTTCCCTGATTGGCTCAAAGTCTGCTGCTCTGTTCAGATCTGTCCATCGTAAAAAAATTGTTTCAATAAGTTTTGTTGATCAAACTATTTCCTTAGATCCTCCACCGGAGTCTGAGCAGAAATGACAGTGAATAAATAAAATGCAACCAACAACCAACACAACTACCACTGCTGCTGTCAGTCCCAGTCCACAGTAGAGTCCGAACCTTCCACCTCTTGCTGTGTTGGGTCTCTCAGGTGTGTCTGTGTTGGGTCTCTCAGGTTCAGGCAAATCCTTCGCTGCTGTAAAGAGACCAAACAACAGAACAGCTGAAAAGCTGCTGAATTGAACTTGTTAATAAAGTTCTACTGACTTCTACTCAACCAACTTACCAGAGACGTTGAGCCAACAATCACTGGAGTTCAAAACGTTATTCCTCCTCACTTTACAGCGATACCGGCCTGAGTCCTCAGTCTTGAGTCTGGACACTTGAAGTCTGAGTCGTCCATCTCTGAGGATGTCTCTGTCCCACTGAACTCGTCCTACAAACTGTTGATCCTGAGACTCTGGGACCTCAACACCTCCAGATAGAACAAACAGGACTGAGACTTTGGTACCAGTTATCATCTCGCAGAAGATAATAAGAGAGTCGGGGGAAGTGTCAGTTGTGGTTGTAAACATCCATTCCAGTGTGATGTTGTGGTTCTCCTCTGCCTGATAGGAGGTCTGTGTCACATTCACTACAAATGTTCCTGTTGAGGAGACAGAGAGGGAAAGTGAGGAGCAGACACACTGACAGCTTTAACATGGCAGCCTTTAAACTCCATCTACACATGTTTCTGTGGACAGTTTAGTGGCGTCTCAGAGCTGCAGAGGCTCATCAACATCAACTGTTTGCTCACATGTGGGCTACTTTAACTGATTCATTCAATCACAGTGTCATAAAGTGAAGCTGTAAACTAACCACAGACACAGTTGAGGCTGATGAGCAGCAGGATCCTGCAGATCATCTTCTCCCTGTGAGAGGAGACAGAGGTGAAGAGTCATGTGATCACAGTTCAGTCCTCACATGTACCACAACCAACATCTACAGTCTGTCTTTAGTCTTTACAATACTCCTTTGTCTTTATTAACCTGCTGTCTAACAGCTTTGATGGTGACTCAGCAAAAAAACATCAGCAGCTCTGGGGTTCAACAAGTTAAATGGAGAAAACAGAAAATCATTTAAATTTCATAATAAAAACACTAAAGTACCCAAAAGTATATGGACACCTCAGGAAGCAACAATGGCGCCATCTAGTGCTGAACAGCACAAATTACTTTGCTGTGTCGACCCAGTGTTAGTCCCGTCAGTGCTGCATATAGCATCATCATTTGATTTAGTATGGTATTTCTGTAAAGAATGTAGTTGATGTATAAAACTCATATTATGTTGTAGACAGGTAACACTGATACATTAGAAGTTCATATAAACAATGTCTCCATATAAAGTCATGAAAACAACAGCAAATAAAAACAAACATGCACATGTCATTGTTCATGCAGATGAAGGGGGTGGTAAATATCAACACCGACTCTGTTCCATTTCATAATTAAAATCTTCTCACACACAAGACATATACAAGCTGAAGCTATGTTTCTGGTAGAAGGTCCCTCATACAGTTGACTTACTAAACTGACTTAGCCCTTGTGTTGTATTCGGGTCTTTTTTTGTCTATGCCTGAAAAAAACCTATAAAAAAAAAAGTGGTTTGCTTTCCCCTTTTCCCACAAAAGTGGATGCCAGTCTGAGGGGAAAAAGGGACTTGTCTAGAATACACTTCCAAAGAAAGGTAGGATAACAACAGGATCATAAGGTAAGGTCAGATTGCCTGCATCAACACAGTATTTAAATCTTTGGATACTTTGATTTTAAATTTGAAACAAAACTGAGAATACGTAAAAAAAAAAATTTTTAAAAAATCAGAGAATGTTCAGAGAATTGGTACACTGGCAATTAAGGGGCAATGATGCCCAGGCTTTTTTTCTTGAGCAAAGAGGTGATAATGGCATAGACGGGTTAATCCAAAATGCTCTCAGTCTTATATCATTGGTAGCTTTCCATTTCGCACTTACAAAGGTATCACTGGATCATGGTCTGATAAGTCACACAATGCTAAAGCATCTTTAAATCTACTGCCACTTCATAAAGGCCTGTTTAAGCATGAGATGTGATGAAAATATTTCTGGGTATCAAATTATTTAAAGCTAGAGCGCAGTTAAATTTTAAAACTCAATCATTATAAATTTACTGAATTTAAATCAAAACACAAGAATATTTAGACTGGAAAGTTTTTCCTAAATATAAAGTTATCCTGATGATTGAACTTCTGTTCATCTGGGCTATTCTACTAATCAGAGACTAGCAACTAGCAAAGATTTTTAAAATGTTAACAGAAAAAGAAATCTGGTGACTTACCAAGACAGGCTGCAATCAGCCAAAAGAAAAAAAGGAGTTTGAATTCTCGAGCTAATGGAAAAGAACTTATGGAGAAATCTCCAGCCCAAGAAAGAAAGTCAGGGCTATGAATGGACGAGGCTTTATAGCCCTGAAACTTTGGAAAATGAGGGCTCAGGTAGCTCTGCTGACACTTTCAATCATTAGCCACGCCTCAGAGGGCAGCACTGTGTGTTAAAGACATCCTCCTACCCAGAAAAAACAACTGGGAGGCCCACTTTCAAAGTCACTATGGCAATGATTTGTTTTATGTTAGTTTGTCTTGCGTAATGTCCAGTGTTTCACAGATCTAGAAGCTGCAGTATATGAAAGGCTTGTCCAGGCTAAGTCAGGGATGCCTAAAGCGTAACATGAGGTAGTCTACAAATTAACAGTGTTACATTAAATACAATCATTAAAATGTATTAAAGAACTGGCCCAATCAAAACATGGCAGTGTCTATACAACACCACCACTGTGCTGTGTCTATGTAATCAAATGCACTAACAATAAACAATAAAAAATATTGAGCCCAGATGACTCAACTATTTTACAATGTTGTTATCAGAAAGAAGTGGCCAATAAAATGGTGAGGGTCAAAACATAATATGACCTTTGAATGGACTTTGCGCTTCACATCGGACGGTTCACGCCTCCGCGTCGTCCATTAATTTATGTTAATGGACACCTCGTCGGGCATTATCCCTTACTTATATTACATTATTATATATCATTGGCTGAGTGACACTCTGTACACCCTATAAAGATCACTCTATGTGCAGTGACAGAGGACCAACACTTAGTGTGACGATCCTCATCATACTAAGTATTAACCTTTTTTCTAATAATCCCAGTGAAATGACCAGTGGGCTGAATGCAGCTGTCTATGTTGCATGTTGATCCATTCATTGTCCCCCAGCTGATGCAGTATGACGGGTGTCTGTCCTCAGTTGATGACCTCGTCGCTCTCCTCTCAGTAGAGTTTCCCTCACAGCTCAGTGAGACAGAGTCAGAGGTGAAGTGTTGAGCTCTGTCAGGACTCACTGTGAGAGACGCTGATGAGTGAATATCTGAAGAACAAATCTGTTTCACAGATCTAGAAGCTGCAGTATATGAAAGGCTTGTCCAGGCTAAGTCAGGGATGCCTAAAGCGTAACATGAGGTAGTCTACAAATTAACAGTGTTACATTAAATACAATCATTAAAATGTATTAAAGAACTGGCCCAATCAAAACATGGCAGTGTCTATACAACACCACCACTGTGCTGTGTCTATGTAATCAAATGCACTAACAATAAACAATAAAAAATATTGAGCCCAGATGACTCAACTATTTTACAATGTTGTTATCAGAAAGAAGTGGCCAATAAAATGGTGAGGGTCAAAACATAATATGACCTTTGAAATTGTTAGAAAATGTGAGGTAAAATGATCTTGTTGCAAACAGTTAAACAGCCAAAGAAATAAGTTGTATACCCTTGCATTTTAAACTCTCACTTTAATAATATATAAGCCATAAGTTTGGAAATTATTTTATCTCTCATATAATGAGATTGTATGATGGATACTTATTGTTATACTTCCAGAACACGCTGTGATGTTAAAGCACTTACTTGACACATTTGCCCCCGACCACTCCTTGGCCACTTGGACAAGCTACAAAAGTAGTAGGTTAAGTGTAGTTTGTAGTTTAGATTGAGAAAAATTATATTATAACACACACACACACACACACACACACACACACACACACATTTGCCCTCTCACTACACTTACCAATGCACATTCTTTCACTGAAAGGCGTTGTAATGTTGGATTTCAGATAGTCACACGCAATAGTTGCATCTTGGAATGAGCAGTCTGTAGTTGCCTTTTCACATGGTTCGCTTGTACACAGGCTTGCATCTTTGATGATATGAGGAAAACAATGAAATCACAATAACCACATGATATAAACTATGGATCTTTTGATTAAAATGTACACTATGCTATCCAGTCATCACTAACATATTATTATATATATATTTCATTATATTACATTATAATATATCATTGGCTGAGTGACACTCTGTACACCCTATAAAGATCACTCTAAGTGCAGTGACAGAGGACCAACACTTAGAGTGACGATCCTCATCATACTAAGTATTAACCTTTTTTCTAATAATCCCAGTGAAATGACCAGTGGGCTGAATGCAGCTGTAAGTGTCTATGTTGCATGTTGATCCATTCATTGTCCCCCAGCTGATGCAGTATGACGGGTGTCTGTCCTCAGATGATGACCTCGTCGCTCTCCTCTCAGTAGAGTTTCCCTCACAGCTCAGTGAGACAGAGTCAGAGGTGAAGTGTTGAGCTCCGTCAGGACTCACTGTGAGAGATGCTGATGAGTGAACATCTGAAGAACAACATGTTAGAAGAGGTCAAACAGAGCACAGAGATCTTCAGAAATAAAATGCCTCGATTCAAATAGTCCTTCGCTTTGTTTTTATTGCAACAAAGTTCAGTATTTTGGTAAAATTATGATTTCTACTTTGACCTCTTGCTACCATTTTGAGTACATTTTAAAAAGATTACTACAAAGTGACTACAGCTGCTGTGAGCAGAAGAAGAGCTTAAGTATCCCAACTAAAAGAACTTTTTGCAAATGAGAGCAGAGTTTTAGCCAAGATATCACATCTGTCTTTTTGTGTTTGACGTTAAAGAGTGAGGACAGAAGGAAACAAGTTAATTCCAAGGTGGAAAGCATGAAGTTTAGCTTGGCGATAGCGAGAGAGATCATAAGACCATAGTCATTTTTTTTTTCAAGATACTGTTTGTTCATCATCATTTAGAAACAATCAGTACAAATCTGTACAATCAGTACATACTTAAGATTTAATTTAAAAACATATATGAACAAAAACAGCCTTTTAATGAGCTGAATAATCTTCACTTTGATAGATATGTGATGTGACTTCTTTTCTGATACTGTCAGTTTGAAAGGATCACTCCAATCTGTTGCAGAATGCTATGTATGTTTCTTTCTGCCCTCACACCTGTCGTCTCCACTGTGGGATTCAGAAACAGATGTAATATACTGTGTTCATTTTGATTTGAAGATATACATTTCTCCCGGTCGTGGCTCGACGTGTGGAGCGTAGGGTTTTTTTTCTCCTTCTTCCATTTAACTATTTAAATTCTGTAGAAAACATTTTATGTCAGATTTATATGAAGTTAATAAATATCTCCAAGGACTCAAAGATTTCTCATGACGTAATTTATGTTACCATTTGTATTTATCATTATGTGATTTGTGACACACTGAACCAGCAAAATCACTAAATTCATCTCTTGTCTGTCTTTTAATATTCTATTCATTAATGTGGCCTGAAAGTCAGTCTGTAACTGTTTCTGGGTGTTAATAAAGTTTATTATTTAAACTTTGTTGCTGATAAACTCTTTGAGGTCTTTACATCTTCTGGGATATTTAAAGACTTACAGAAGAGTCAAACAACGTCTCTCATATAAATATAGATTTATTGACAGTATGTACACATTATAAACAGAACATTAGGAGAGGCAGTGTGTTGTAACGATGTCCATCAGAAGGCACAGAGTGAAAACTCTCCATACAGTGATTTACTGAACCAGCAGTGACATTTAGAGATCTGACAGTGGAGGATGTTGAATGGACAAACACAAATCAAACAGCAGCACTTCATTTCAGTTTAAACTGCAGCATTACAACAAGAAGAGGTTAAAGTACCACGAGAGAAGGTTAAATCTGTTTATGAGATCGAGACAATAATTAATAAAAAAGTAAAAAACACAAACAAAAAAGTGAACATAACAAACATACAACACAAAGTGCATATAGAGGGATCATGTATGACAATATTAAAGAAAAATACCTCTTTACAGATTTCTAATGTTTTCAGTGGTTCACAGTTCTTCAGGTCATTTAATGTTTTAACTTGTGTAATTTCTGTTTTGAACTGCTGAATGTTCTCTGCTCTAATGTTCACCTGATTCTTCTTGACATCCTGCAGGAGGCCAGTACAGGATATACAGGATATACTGTCAGTGTTAATGTCATATCTTATTAAGGGCTTATTCATCATATAGAGCTATAAATAGAAAAGGTAACAACATAAAGTGCACAGAGTCCTTTACACCTGGTGAACGAGGTCGACATGTTTTTCAGCATTATTTCAGTAAAGTGAACACAGAGCAGATTTCAGATCTGTCTGATAAGTGACAGAGTTTGATGAGACGTGTGGTCAAAATAATGGACAGCACAAAGGTGAAGAACAACGTTTCCTCCGTCAACTTTGGAACTTTTCTAAATCCTCCACTGGACTCATCAGACAGACAGTGAATAAAGAAAAGGTAACAAACAAACAACATGTCCCTCCATCACACTCTGTCCACCTGTCCAGTACAACAGCCTGATCCAGGATGTTGCTGTGGAGACAGATCTCTGTGGGCACCCAATAGTCCCCGATTGTTTAACCAGTCTGAGCCCCATTTGTTTATTTCCCTTTTCTGCGACGGGACATTAGCCAGGACCAGCCTTAAAACAGAGCTTGATTAGCATGGATCCCATCCTGGAACTCTCCCCTCTCCTCCCTGGTTCCCTGATTGGCTCAAAGTCTGCTGCTCTGTTCAGATCTGTCCATCGTAAAAAAATTGTTTCAATAAGTTTTGTTGATCAAACTATTTCCTTAGATCCTCCACCGGAGTCTGAGCAGAAATGACAGTGAATAAATAAAATGCAACCAACAACCAACACAACTACCACTGCTGCTGTCAGTCCCAGTCCACAGTAGAGTCCGAACCTTCCACCTCTTGCTGTGTTGGGTCTCTCAGGTGTGTCTGTGTTGGGTCTCTCAGGTTCAGGCAAATCCTTCGCTGCTGTAAAGAGACCAAACAACAGAACAGCTGAAAAGCTGCTGAATTGAACTTGTTAATAAAGTTCTACTGACTTCTACTCAACCAACTTACCAGAGACGTTGAGCCAACAATCACTGGAGTTCAAAACGTTATTCCTCCTCACTTTACAGCGATACCGGCCTGAGTCCTCAGTCTTGAGTCTGGACACTTGAAGTCTGAGTCGTCCATCTCTGAGGATGTCTCTGTCCCACTGAACTCGTCCTACAAACTGTTGATCCTGAGACTCTGGGACCTCAACACCTCCAGATAGAACAAACAGGACTGAGACTTTGGTACCAGTTATCATCTCGCAGAAGATAATAAGAGAGTCGGGGGAAGTGTCAGTTGTGGTTGTAAACATCCATTCCAGTGTGATGTTGTGGTTCTCCTCTGCCTGATAGGAGGTCTGTGTCACATTCACTACAAATGTTCCTGTTGAGGAGACAGAGAGGGAAAGTGAGGAGCAGACACACTGACAGCTTTAACATGGCAGCCTTTAAACTCCATCTACACATGTTTCTGTGGACAGTTTAGTGGCGTCTCAGAGCTGCAGAGGCTCATCAACATCAACTGTTTGCTCACATGTGGGCTACTTTAACTGATTCATTCAATCACAGTGTCATAAAGTGAAGCTGTAAACTAACCACAGACACAGTTGAGGCTGATGAGCAGCAGGATCCTGCAGATCATCTTCTCCCTGTGAGAGGAGACAGAGGTGAAGAGTCATGTGATCACAGTTCAGTCCTCACATGTACCACAACCAACATCTACAGTCTGTCTTTAGTCTTTACAATACTCCTTTGTCTTTATTAACCTGCTGTCTAACAGCTTTGATGGTGACTCAGCAAAAAAACATCAGCAGCTCTGGGGTTCAACAAGTTAAATGGAGAAAACAGAAAATCATTTAAATTTCATAATAAAAACACTAAAGTACCCAAAAGTATATGGACACCTCAGGAAGCAACAATGGCGCCATCTAGTGCTGAACAGCACAAATTACTTTGCTGTGTCGACCCAGTGTTAGTCCCGTCAGTGCTGCATATAGCATCATCATTTGATTTAGTATGGTATTTCTGTAAAGAATGTAGTTGATGTATAAAACTCATATTATGTTGTAGACAGGTAACACTGATACATTAGAAGTTCATATAAACAATGTCTCCATATAAAGTCATGAAAACAACAGCAAATAAAAACAAACATGCACATGTCATTGTTCATGCAGATGAAGGGGGTGGTAAATATCAACACCGACTCTGTTCCATTTCATAATTAAAATCTTCTCACACACAAGACATATACAAGCTGAAGCTATGTTTCTGGTAGAAGGTCCCTCATACAGTTGACTTACTAAACTGACTTAGCCCTTGTGTTGTATTCGGGTCTTTTTTTGTCTATGCCTGAAAAAAACCTATAAAAAAAAAAGTGGTTTGCTTTCCCCTTTTCCCACAAAAGTGGATGCCAGTCTGAGGGGAAAAAGGGACTTGTCTAGAATACACTTCCAAAGAAAGGTAGGATAACAACAGGATCATAAGGTAAGGTCAGATTGCCTGCATCAACACAGTATTTAAATCTTTGGATACTTTGATTTTAAATTTGAAACAAAACTGAGAATACGTAAAAAAAAAAATTTTTTAAAAATCAGAGAATGTTCAGAGAATTGGTACACTGGCAATTAAGGGGCAATGATGCCCAGGCTTTTTTTCTTGAGCAAAGAGGTGATAATGGCATAGACGGGTTAATCCAAAATGCTCTCAGTCTTATATCATTGGTAGCTTTCCATTTCGCACTTACAAAGGTATCACTGGATCATGGTCTGATAAGTCACACAATGCTAAAGCATCTTTAAATCTACTGCCACTTCATAAAGGCCTGTTTAAGCATGAGATGTGATGAAAATATTTCTGGGTATCAAATTATTTAAAGCTAGAGCGCAGTTAAATTTTAAAACTCAATCATTATAAATTTACTGAATTTAAATCAAAACACAAGAATATTTAGACTGGAAAGTTTTTCCTAAATATAAAGTTATCCTGATGATTGAACTTCTGTTCATCTGGGCTATTCTACTAATCAGAGACTAGCAACTAGCAAAGATTTTTAAAATGTTAACAGAAAAAGAAATCTGGTGACTTACCAAGACAGGCTGCAATCAGCCAAAAGAAAAAAAGGAGTTTGAATTCTCGAGCTAATGGAAAAGAACTTATGGAGAAATCTCCAGCCCAAGAAAGAAAGTCAGGGCTATGAATGGACGAGGCTTTATAGCCCTGAAACTTTGGAAAATGAGGGCTCAGGTAGCTCTGCTGACACTTTCAATCATTAGCCACGCCTCAGAGGGCAGCACTGTGTGTTAAAGACATCCTCCTACCCAGAAAAAACAACTGGGAGGCCCACTTTCAAAGTCACTATGGCAATGATTTGTTTTATGTTAGTTTGTCTTGCGTAATGTCCAGTGTTTCACAGATCTAGAAGCTGCAGTATATGAAAGGCTTGTCCAGGCTAAGTCAGGGATGCCTAAAGCGTAACATGAGGTAGTCTACAAATTAACAGTGTTACATTAAATACAATCATTAAAATGTATTAAAGAACTGGCCCAATCAAAACATGGCAGTGTCTATACAACACCACCACTGTGCTGTGTCTATGTAATCAAATGCACTAACAATAAACAATAAAAAATATTGAGCCCAGATGACTCAACTATTTTACAATGTTGTTATCAGAAAGAAGTGGCCAATAAAATGGTGAGGGTCAAAACATAATATGACCTTTGAATGGACTTTGCGCTTCACATCGGACGGTTCACGCCTCCGCGTCGTCCATTAATTTATGTTAATGGACACCTCGTCGGGCATTATCCCTTACTTATATTACATTATTATATATCATTGGCTGAGTGACACTCTGTACACCCTATAAAGATCACTCTATGTGCAGTGACAGAGGACCAACACTTAGTGTGACGATCCTCATCATACTAAGTATTAACCTTTTTTCTAATAATCCCAGTGAAATGACCAGTGGGCTGAATGCAGCTGTCTATGTTGCATGTTGATCCATTCATTGTCCCCCAGCTGATGCAGTATGACGGGTGTCTGTCCTCAGTTGATGACCTCGTCGCTCTCCTCTCAGTAGAGTTTCCCTCACAGCTCAGTGAGACAGAGTCAGAGGTGAAGTGTTGAGCTCTGTCAGGACTCACTGTGAGAGACGCTGATGAGTGAATATCTGAAGAACAAATCTGTTTCACAGATCTAGAAGCTGCAGTATATGAAAGGCTTGTCCAGGCTAAGTCAGGGATGCCTAAAGCGTAACATGAGGTAGTCTACAAATTAACAGTGTTACATTAAATACAATCATTAAAATGTATTAAAGAACTGGCCCAATCAAAACATGGCAGTGTCTATACAACACCACCACTGTGCTGTGTCTATGTAATCAAATGCACTAACAATAAACAATAAAAAATATTGAGCCCAGATGACTCAACTATTTTACAATGTTGTTATCAGAAAGAAGTGGCCAATAAAATGGTGAGGGTCAAAACATAATATGACCTTTGAAATTGTTAGAAAATGTGAGGTAAAATGATCTTGTTGCAAACAGTTAAACAGCCAAAGAAATAAGTTGTATACCCTTGCATTTTAAACTCTCACTTTAATAATATATAAGCCATAAGTTTGGAAATTATTTTATCTCTCATATAATGAGATTGTATGATGGATACTTATTGTTATACTTCCAGAACACGCTGTGATGTTAAAGCACTTACTTGACACATTTGCCCCCGACCACTCCTTGGCCACTTGGACAAGCTACAAAAGTAGTAGGTTAAGTGTAGTTTGTAGTTTAGATTGAGAAAAATTATATTATAACACACACACACACACACACACACACACACACACACACACACATTTGCCCTCTCACTACACTTACCAATGCACATTCTTTCACTGAAAGGCGTTGTAATGTTGGATTTCAGATAGTCACACGCAATAGTTGCATCTTGGAATGAGCAGTCTGTAGTTGCCTTTTCACATGGTTCGCTTGTACACAGGCTTGCATCTTTGATGATATGAGGAAAACAATGAAATCACAATAACCACATGATATAAACTATGGATCTTTTGATTAAAATGTACACTATGCTATCCAGTCATCACTAACATATTATTATATATATATTTCATTATATTACATTATAATATATCATTGGCTGAGTGACACTCTGTACACCCTATAAAGATCACTCTAAGTGCAGTGACAGAGGACCAACACTTAGAGTGACGATCCTCATCATACTAAGTATTAACCTTTTTTCTAATAATCCCAGTGAAATGACCAGTGGGCTGAATGCAGCTGTAAGTGTCTATGTTGCATGTTGATCCATTCATTGTCCCCCAGCTGATGCAGTATGACGGGTGTCTGTCCTCAGATGATGACCTCGTCGCTCTCCTCTCAGTAGAGTTTCCCTCACAGCTCAGTGAGACAGAGTCAGAGGTGAAGTGTTGAGCTCCGTCAGGACTCACTGTGAGAGATGCTGATGAGTGAACATCTGAAGAACAACATGTTAGAAGAGGTCAAACAGAGCACAGAGATCTTCAGAAATAAAATGCCTCGATTCAAATAGTCCTTCGCTTTGTTTTTATTGCAACAAAGTTCAGTATTTTGGTAAAATTATGATTTCTACTTTGACCTCTTGCTACCATTTTGAGTACATTTTAAAAAGATTACTACAAAGTGACTACAGCTGCTGTGAGCAGAAGAAGAGCTTAAGTATCCCAACTAAAAGAACTTTTTGCAAATGAGAGCAGAGTTTTAGCCAAGATATCACATCTGTCTTTTTGTGTTTGACGTTAAAGAGTGAGGACAGAAGGAAACAAGTTAATTCCAAGGTGGAAAGCATGAAGTTTAGCTTGGCGATAGCGAGAGAGATCATAAGACCATAGTCATTTTTTTTTTTCAAGATACTGTTTGTTCATCATCATTTAGAAACAATCAGTACAAATCTGTACAATCAGTACATACTTAAGATTTAATTTAAAAACATATATGAACAAAAACAGCCTTTTAATGAGCTGAATAATCTTCACTTTGATAGATATGTGATGTGACTTCTTTTCTGATACTGTCAGTTTGAAAGGATCACTCCAATCTGTTGCAGAATGCTATGTATGTTTCTTTCTGCCCTCACACCTGTCGTCTCCACTGTGGGATTCAGAAACAGATGTAATATACTGTGTTCATTTTGATTTGAAGATATACATTTCTCCCGGTCGTGGCTCGACGTGTGGAGCGTAGGGTTTTTTTTCTCCTTCTTCCATTTAACTATTTAAATTCTGTAGAAAACATTTTATGTCAGATTTATATGAAGTTAATAAATATCTCCAAGGACTCAAAGATTTCTCATGACGTAATTTATGTTACCATTTGTATTTATCATTATGTGATTTGTGACACACTGAACCAGCAAAATCACTAAATTCATCTCTTGTCTGTCTTTTAATATTCTATTCATTAATGTGGCCTGAAAGTCAGTCTGTAACTGTTTCTGAGTGTTAATAAAGTTTATTATTTAAACTTTGTTGCTGATAAACTCTTTGAGGTCTTTACATCTTCTGGGATATTTAAAGACTTACAGAAGAGTCAAACAACGTCTCTCATATAAATATAGATTTATTGACAGTATGTACACATTATAAACAGAACATTAGGAGAGGCAGTGTGTTGTAACGATGTCCATCAGAAGGCACAGAGTGAAAACTCTCCATACAGTGATTTACTGAACCAGCTGTGACATTTAGAGATCTGACAGTGGAGGATGTTGAATGGACAAACACAAATCAAACAGCAGCACTTCATTTCAGTTTAAACTGCAGCATTACAACAAGAAGAGGTTAAAGTTCCACGAGAGAAAGTTAAATCTGTTTATAAAATCTACACAGTAAATCATCTTGATAAAAAAACAACAACATAAACACAAAAAGTGAACATAACAAACACAACACAAAGTGCATATAGAGGGATCATGTATGACAATATTAAAGGAAAATATCTCTTTACAGATTTCTAATGGTTTCAGTGGTTCACAGTTCTTCAGTTCATTTAATGTTTTAACTTGTGTAATTTCTGTTTTGAACTGCTGAATGTTCTCTGCTCTGAAGTTCACCTGATTCTTCTTTACATCCTGCAGGAGGCCAGTACAGGATATACAGGATATACTGTCAGTGTTAATGTCATATCTTATTAAGGGCTAATTCATCATGTAGAGCTATAAATGAAAAAGGTAACAACATAAAGTGCACAGAGTCGTTTACACCTGGTGAACGAGGTCGACATGTTTTTCAGCATTATTTCAGTAAAGTGAACACAGAGCAGATTTCAGATCTGTCTCATAAGTGACAGAGTTTGATGAGACGTCCTGTCAAAATAATGGACAACATAAAGATGAAGAACAACAATTATTGTTGTTAAAAACGGTCTCATTAAGTTGT
This sequence comes from Lagodon rhomboides, assembly GCA_039737535.1. Classification (NCBI taxonomy): domain Eukaryota; kingdom Metazoa; phylum Chordata; class Actinopteri; order Spariformes; family Sparidae; genus Lagodon; species Lagodon rhomboides. Next base: position 92,183 of record JBBNBP010000494.1, read on the forward strand.
GGATCAAACTGTTTCCTCTGATCCTGCTGAGCTGGAACTTTTCTAAATCCTCCACTGGACTCATCAGACAGACAGTGAATAAATAAAAGGTAACAAATAAACAACATGACCTTCCATCGCACTCTGTCCACCTGTCCAGTGTAACAGCCTGATCCAGGATGTCATGGTGGAGACAGATCTCTGTAGACACCCAGTAGTCCCCAATTTAACGTTGTTTAACCAGCCTGAGCCCCATTTGTTTATTTCCCTTCCCCTGCAACGGGACATTAGCCAGGACCAGCCTTAAAACAGAGCTTGATTAGCATGGATCCCATCCTGGAACTCTCCCCTCTCCTCCCTGGTTCCCTGATTGGCTCAAAGTCTGCTGCTCTGTTCAGATCTGTCCATCATATAAAATTGTTTCATTAAGTTTTGTTGATGAAACTATTTCCTCAGAGTCCTCCACCAGAGTCTGTGCAGAAATGTTCTTCATCAGACTGACAGTGAATAAATAAAATGTAACGAACAAGCAACACAACTACCACTGCTGCTGTCAGTCCCAGTCCACAGTAGAGGCCGATCCTTCCACCTCTTGCTGTGTTGGGTCTCTCAGGTGTGTCTGTGTTGGGTCTCTCAGGTGTGTCTGTGTTGGGTCTCTCAGGTGTGTCTGTGTTGGGTCTCTCAGGTTCGGGATAATCCTTCACTGCTGTAAAGAGACCAAACAACAGAACAGCTGAAAAGCTGCTGAATTGAACCTGTTAATAAAGTTCTACTGACTTCTACTCAACCAACTTACCAGAGACATTGAGCCAACAATCACTGGAGTTCAAAACGTTATTCCTCCACACTTTACAGCGATACTGGCCTGAGTCCTCAGTCCTGAGTCTGGACACATGAAGTCTGAGTCGTCCTTCTCTGAGGACATTTTTGTCCCATTGAACTCGTCCCACAAACTGTTGATCCTGAGACTCTGGGACCTCAACACCTCCATGTAGTTCAAACAGGACTGAGACTTTGTGATCAGTTATCAGCACACAGAAGATAAAAAGGGAGTCGGGGGAAGTGTCAGTTGTGGTTGTGAACGTCCATTCCAGTGTGATGTTGTGGCTCTCCTCTGCCTGATAGGAGGTCTGTGTCAAATGTTCCTGTTGAGGAGACAGAGAGGGAAAGTGAGGAGCAGACACACTGACAGCTTTAACATGGCAGCCTTTAAACTCCATCTCCACATGTTTCTGTGGACAGTTTAGTGACGTCTCAGAGCTGCAGAGGCTCATCAACATCAACTGTTTGCTCACATGTGGGCTACTTTAACTGATTCATTCAATCACAGTGTCATAAAGTGAAGCTGTAAACTGACCACAGACACAGTTGAGGCTGATGAGCAGCAGGATCCTGCAGATCATCTTCTCCCTGTGAGAGGAGACAGAGGTGAAGAGTCATGTGATCACAGTTCAGTCCTCACATGTTCCACAACCAACATCTACAGTCTGTCTTTAGTTTTTACAATACTCCTTTGTCTTTATTAACCTGCTGTCTGACAGCTTTGATGGTGACTCAGCAAAAACACATCAGCAGTTCTGTTGTTCAACAACTTAAATGGAGAAAATCATTTAAACTTCATAATAAAAACACTCAAGCGCCCAAAAGTTCACTTCACAAGAAGCAAGAATAGTAGACAACACAAATGAATATGCTGTGTAGACTAGAACACAGCAGTCCTTTTACACACAGAGTTACGGCATTATTTCTGCATCATAGGTTTGCCTATTCTCTGCCATATGCCAAGCAGCTCCGGCTCATAGATGAATAAGGGTGCAATTCTAAAAGCAACCCAGTGCTGCGGATCAGAAAGAGGCATGATGGTTCAGATCATGATGATGACGTCTGCATTTTTTTTTCAACGTGTTCCCTCCTGTGTCTACCTGTTGATCAAAGTGCCCGATGTTTATAAGAATATGAATGCACTTATAATTTGTTGTGATTGAGTTCCTGACCCACCATGCATCCTGGGAAGTGACAAAGTAGCCTATAACAAACACAAATCAGACAGCAGCAATTCATTTCAGTTCGAACTGCACATTTCAACAAGAACAAGTTTAAAGTTCCACGAGAAAAAGTGAAATTTGTTTATAAACGATCAAAACTGAAAGATTAAAAGAAATCTTTATAAAACACAAAAACAGCACAAACGGAACGAAGTGAACATAACAAAACGCATAAAACACAAAGTGCTGATAGAGGGATCATGTGTCACTGCAATTACTGCAATGAGCATGACGTCAGCGTTTGATTTAGTATTTTATTTCTTTAAAGAATGAAACTGACGTGTAAAACTCTCATGTTGTAAACATATAACAGTGATACATTAGAAATACAAATAAACAGTGTCTTCGCATAAAGTCATGAGAAAACAAGTGCAAATAATCACAAGCAAGATCATGATGGTGTTCATGCAGATGCAGATTAATATCAACACTGACTAAGTTATTTTATCAATTAAATCCTTTTATAGGCTACATAAAATATATATAAAGCAGAGTAAGTGACGTTTCCGGCACAATGTTTTTCATCTCTTCTACCTTACCTGAAAAATTGAGATTTGATTTAAAGCGATATCTATGGTTAGCTGGTATTGCTCCAAGACTCCATATGTTTTCTCGTCAGGTTAGTTCCGAGAAATTCTCTTTTGGATGACATAGACATACATTCTAACGCGCATGTCTACTGTATTGTGGTCTAATTTTTCTGCGCATGGGCAAAGTGAAAGCACAGTTGGCTTGTTTCCTTTCCAGCTTCCTCTCGTTTATATCGACATCATGTGTTTGAAGCATCAGAATTAAACCATAAAGACAGCTGCAGATTTGTCACTTCTCTCCACAGATCACAGTGCATGATGGGAAATATTCGACTTTGCCCTGATGGAAAGAAGTTTGATCTGAAATTTTCTTTATGTTTAAATGTAACATGATTTTATTTGCCCTATTCATTTACCACTAGACAAATTAAAGAAGAAGGCAGAAATGGTTCAGAACTTGTTGTAGACAGCGTTTCACAAAGTCTCTGCAGTTTCTCAAGGCTCAAATTATTATTTTTTAATGAAGTCTGGTGTCTTTCTCCACTCCACGAGAAGCAGTTTATTGTATCAAGTTTACTGTATTTGTAAAATGTGACATGTTTACAGTCAATATGTTTTATTCTTTGATACATGTGGTGTAAATGTTGAGGTACAGCTGCTGGGAAGTAAGAAACCCTTCGGACGCTGCCGCAGACAGGCTTTGACAGCGATGAGGCGACAAAAAGGACACCTTTTTTTTTTTTTTTTTTTACAGAGAAAGAGACATCTTAATGTTTTGTATTTAACGCCGAATTTACAAGAAAGCATCAGCGATGTAGAATGTGTCGTGGCTGTTTCGCATTTTGTTCATTTTTTACTTCCCCTCATGCACCGACTCTTAAAATGACGCAAATTTTCAAGGGAGTCTGGTGACAGTATCCTGCTCCTGCTCTTCCCCTCTGCTGGGATGGAGGGGGAGATGGAGCAGGGCTCGGGGCGCCCTCTGCTGGTCAAAGTTCTCCAGGACCAGGAAGGAGCAGGGTCACACAGATGGAGGTGAACTTTAAACTCTGAACAAACCATCCATGAAGAGATTTATTGATGGAAAGCAGATTAAAGACAGTGAGAGTTGTTCTGCTTGAGACAGGATGAAACACTAGAACTGTCTCAGTAATAAAACAGAGCTGTGCAGTGGGTTAGTGGAGCTGTCTGTGATGAATTCAGTGGAACTAACAAAGTATTCTGTGCTGCTTAGAACAGTGTTCTGCCACCTTATGTTCCTCTGAGAAAAGCTTCTTTATTCAATTATGGAAAACAAACACATTTCTGATGTTGTGTTATGACCTCACTGTAAACAGCCAGTACAGCTGATCCAACTTTACTTTCACTTTCACCTAAATAAACACCTCTGTAGCTTCATGATCACGAGTTTATCTGATGCAACAGCACATAACCACAACTCCTCTCCTCACTTCAGACACTTGGTGCTGTAAAGAGAAGCGGTTCTTCCGTCCAGCTCAGAATTAAATACTTCAGGTGACACAAAGTGGGGACAGCTCGCTCTCATGCAAACACGTAAAACATGCCGTGTAGTTTAGTTCGTAGTTCGTAAACTACTCAACCAACATATTCACTATCTTCACATTTTTATTTATTTCTATTTATCATTTATTTCATCAGTGTCATAAATACATAAATAGCACTGTTGTTTATCTCAGTCAAAAGTGTTTATGGATCTGAACCTTTAACACTGAAGCTTTTTCATTACATATGTTCAATACATGAGAAATGCAGGGTTCAGGGGTCACTAACACATCACCAACAACCATTATCTTCATCACAAATAATGAACCTTTCCATGTAATGAGTCATTTTCACATTGTTGATATAAATAGGCAATATCCCAGATTCCCTTAGCAAATCACGTCATTTTGTGAGTGTTTGCATCACGAGGAGAAACTTAACAAACTTTGTGAATCAGCTACGACACATTTGAACTCATTGGTCCCTTCTTGTAAATTCGGCATTAAATTCACCACATTAAGATTGTTCCTTCCTTGTAAAAAAAAAGTGTCGGTTTGTCGCAACATCGCTGTACAAGCTGTCTGGTTTGCGTGTTTAAAGTGCTTCCGAGTCTGAGGTGCGTCTTGCCTCCCATCAGCTGTTTGAACACACTGTTTCAACTGATTTTAACATTTACACCAAAACTATAAACATATTGAAACATATTGACTATAAACATGTGAAATTGTACAAATCCAGTACACATTAACTAGTAGGCTCCTTCTTTCGGGGAGAAAGAACGTGAAGAAAGTCACCAGACTCCCTTACAGAACGCTCAATTTTAAGACTTGGTCAACAGAAGGAACTGTATAAACATTGTGAAACGCGGTCTACAACACACTCGTATCTATTTGGGTATACTTGTTCATTCGGCCAAAGTTTCACATGAATATATTCCTTTATTTGCTTAAATGTTTTGGTAGCATTTGTCCTGGTGCAGCTGCTCCACTAAGATCCTGTGTATCTCTGCCCCAACGTTTGTTAAGGTTAGGCTTACTTTTAGAGACCCCAAAAAGTTCAGTTTATAACTCGACCACTGGAGAAAGGGTTGTTTATCTGACGATTCTTGTTAATACAGTGTAATAATTCTGTTTAAAATAGAAAACTGTCATCAGAAATGATCATAACAAGCTGTAAAAGGTAATTAAGTATAATTTGTGTGTTACTGTAAACTCATGTAAATGCTGACAACATGAGCTGAGTGTCCACAGTGCAGCTCTGTGTGTGTTTTCTTCTTCTGGGTTTGAACTAATCTTCATCGGTCACTTCCTCCTTCAGCCCGAAAACCATCAACATTATCAACACTGTTCGAACAGATGATACAAACCACTGATTCACATGTGGTTTTCTTAGTGTTCATATGGAAAGTTGATTAAAGTGTCTGTAGAAATATGCAGAAATATGACACTTGAGACCAAATGAAAACAAACGACCGTTTCCTTCCAGGTCAGAGTCAGACTGATGAGATGCATCCAGGAAGTTGCTCTGCAGGAAAACTGTGTCTTCACCTTCTTGTTCATGTGCTTGTTGAGGCGTTCATGGTTCCTGGCAGCAGCTGGCAGACGACACACCTGTAACACAAACACACAAACAGGTGGGATTTTGTTTTAACACTGACTGCGATAAATGTACACTGAGATTATATGAAACAAGACACTGTTCTCTCATGTTAACAGGTGCTTTTGAATCTAACAGCTAACAGTATGAACAGAATCACAACGAGCACATAAGGACGACACTGAGTTTATTAATGGAGGACCAGAAGTGTCTCAATAAAGAAATTAATATGCCATCAAATGCACCAACATAACTAACAATAAATGTAGAGAATCATTTATTTATAAAATGTATTGATGTGTTTTAATTCTCCTTTTTATTTACATTCTCATTTTGTTTTGTGTTTTTGTCATTAAATATTATTTGAAGGTTGAAATGAGTTACTGTCTTCAAGCAGATCTATTAAATTAGAGCCGTGATAACTTATGACTGAGATAAAGTGTGAGAACTGAAACATTATAAATGAACATGTTTTATTTATTTACACTTATAATCTGTCATTCAATCCATAGTGACATAGGACATAACACACTCTCTCTGAAGTTTAATAGACCCAAAAGTATTTTTAAGTGTTTTTTTTTTATGAATCCAGTTTATTATAAAATATGTATTATTAAAACCTGTCCTGTTTGATGAAGTCAAATCTTCTTCCACTAATAATACTGTCTCCTCTCTGACAGGAAGAAGATGATCTTGATCGCTCTGCTCGTCGTTCTGACCTCCTCTGTCTGTGGTCAGTAGTTCTGCAACTCACAATTAATGATATTATATAGTTGAGCAGTAATATTCCTTGACAGATTAATCGACTAATTCTTGCAGTTCTGTTGGCTGGTTTAATGTTAAGTACTGTTGTACCATGGTCTGGGTGAATTCTCCATTCTGATTGGCTGCAGGGTGTCAAACCACATCAAATCTGTCTTCATTTCAACCCTCAAAGGTTCGTCTTTATAGATCTGAATGAGTTAGGCAACTCCAGAAACACATATCGCAGCGCTGTTTTTAGAATATAACAGGAAGTTCACAAACAAGCTGCCATGTTGAAGGAGGTGTAACTGTCCGTAACTGAGCCTGATGCCCTGTCTCCATTTTCAGTCCTGACGTTCAAACTGAAAGCCCGTCATGCATGAGAAACAGTTCATACAAGAAGTTAAAATGAAGAGTTATTTATACAAACACGTTCTATTTTTACTAGAAAAACCTAAATGAGGAACCAGCTGGCTGAAAGGAAATCACCAGGTAGTGAATATTTATAATAGATACAATGTCTGAAACGTATTTAAAGGTGCAATATGGAAGAATTTGGCCACCTGTCAGATTCATACCCAAACCAATAGGGGGCAGAATATCCCTACAGAGTAACTGTAGCTGTTGTTGGCTCATCCACTCAGGTAGCTGTGAAGGGAGTGTTGGTGTTAACGACACCAGAACAGGAGCTTTGGACCGGGATGGGCCGTTGCCAGCTGGTTTTGACATCGATGTGACAAAATGTAACTTCCTGGAGAAAGATTAGTTCATGTTGAGTTTCATCTCCAGGTCGTCTAATAATGACACCTTTGGTTGGCAGCTCGGGTCACACGTCAAAACAAAATGTTGGTATTTGATGACCTGGAGATGAGTCTTAACAATCAACTACTTTTCTCCAGGAAGTTACATTTTGTTGCTTCAATGTCACTATTTGGAATTTTAAATATATCACATAAACCACTGTACCATATGGTTAATATGAACTTAATATTCTAATCTATTTTCAAATCTCTGTACACTGATTTGATTGTGTATCAACATGAACTGGACTGACCGTGTGGCCATATGGTGTAACTTCTGTTATGTGACTAGCAGCTGGTTGTTTACTTGTTGTTACCTGTTAATATAGTCACTTATTGTCTCCTTTCTACGTTTGCTGAGCTGGTATAAATGTTTTTGATGTGGTGGTTTGACTCTGATGAGTTGATGCTCCTGATATCAGATACTAACACTGGTTTTCTGTCTTCATGCGGATGCAGAACACACACCAGGAGGGCCGAAGAAGGAAGTGACATCACACGATTGGAGCAAAGTTGAAATGGTTCTCAGAGCCATTCCCTTTGGAGCTTTCTTAGTCGCTAATCTAATAGTTCTCCTCGTTGCAGCTCAAAGATGTCTGGCAGCTGCCATTTGTCAATGTCATAATAGTAAAAAAGATGAAAATCACAACAAATCTGCTCATATTGACAACTGCAGTTATGTGAAAGGAGAGTTGGTTCAGAGTTCTGTGAGCTGCTAATATACAGGAGCAGCTCTACAATGTTTAAGTGATTAGAAGACGTCACTAACGAGTCTGTTGGCTGTGTCGTCTTTATAAAGACGTGTTTTCACAGTCTGATATTTCATTAGTTTGATGACGAGCTGACAAACATCATATGTGTGATTCATGACACAATTCAAACAGGATCAATAAATGATTTGTCTCTCTTCAAACCTGAAGGGCCGTGGCTTCAGCTCTCTATAGATACACAATACATATCTTGATGTTTATATTTATATAGTAACATTTATTATATATAATCAAACGTCAGTCTAACTTTGATCCAAACATGTTGTTAATGAGTTGTTTACTGTGATGTTCAAACTTCTAACCAGTTTCTGTAACTTGTTTCTCAACCTGCAGTGAAACAAGCTTGTGCTCCATACCAGCACTTTTATCTGCTAACGTTGACTTTATTGCATATTATTCACAGTACACTGTAGTGGTCAGTGTTTGTATATATGTCATATTTAACACAGTAATCATACATGTCTATGTGAATGTGTCTGACAGCAGGCAGCCTCTTGAAACTGGAGTCAGTGAACGTCAGGTCTCATCATGTTGTACTGCAGCTGTCAGGACAAAGTGCAGATTGATGTGAAAAGGATCCCCTGCATTCTGACTCAACTTCACTGAAACATTGATAACAGAAGCAGTTCACCAGCATAAACACCTTAAACATAAACCAAACTTATGATTCACTTAATTTTACAATCATTTGTGTAAATCCACAGTTATATTTTGTGTGAATAAAACCACAGAACTCTGAAGTTTCACATTTGAACCTTTTGTTCACGTATTTATTTGTCTTTGTTTGTATTGTTTTTAAATTATCTTTCATATTGAACTGAATATTTGATCTTTTGCAAAGCACTTCTGACTCTGTGAAGCACTTTCTAACTTTGAGTTTAAACATGAAATGTGACTGTTTTATACGATGCTAATATACGTTGTTACTGTCTTGGAAAATCCCCCTTTTTTCTTAATATTTTATAAACGATTTTTTTTTTTTTTTTGAGGGACTTCTTCAACTCATTTTAATATTTGAATGTTTTAGTCATGTGTATTAACGCACTTGGTGAATGTGTGTAATCCAGGAGATGGACTGCATTTCTTATGAAGATAATCATTTCTCAGTTTTTGTTGTACTTGATCTCTAATAAAGTCCAGCAGGTCAGCAGGCAGCATCGCTTCTTTGTGTCCTTCAGACCTCAAACACACAGATTCTGTACAGAGATGGTTCATGAGAGGAGTGTCCAGGGAGTGTACAATTGAACAAATACAGTTAACAGTCACTAATATAGCTGCTGTATTGTACTTCTGTCACAAGATGGCGCTGGTAGTTGAACTGTCCAGCCAGCTGCAAATAGCGCCATCTAGCTGCCACATGAGAACACTGCAGAACTAGTGCTGCTCCTGCACTGATGAAAGTTGTGTATCTGGGACATGGTGACATGTTGTCACTGCTGTAACACTGATACATTAGAAATACATATAAAGAGTTTGTCCGTATAAAGTCATGAGAAAACAGCTGATAATAAACACAAACAACCTTGAATACATAATTATCAACACTGACTCTAATTAGTTTTCATTATTTAAATCTTCTCACACATAGGACTTCCACAAAGGAAAATTCAAGGTTCAAGGTTATTCGAGTTATTCATACTACATCAAAACATTTTGTAGCTGCTGGAGAAGAATCGTCTGGAGTTCCGTCCTAGTAATGAAACGGTGGGCTTGCGCAAATTCAGTAATCGAGGGTGGTAAATCTGCGCATCCGTTTTTCAGTCTCAGTTCCTCATTTGTGTAAGTGAGTGCTACATCTAATTTCCTCTTAATTGTACATTACGGTCGGCAATGACCCATGTACCAACTGCTTACACCTGCTGACATATTTTTATGTGGGACTTCCCAATTACTCTGATCGAACGCCTTAGTGTGTTCTGGTCTAAGTTTCCTGTGCACATTTAGTATTAGTGTGTATTTGTCTAATTAGATTATAAGTTGTTTCCTTCACAGCTTCCTCTCGTATATGTCGATATGTGTTTGAAGCTTTAGAATTAAATCATACAGACAGCTGCAGATTTTTCTCTTCTCTCCACAGAGCACAGTGCATGATGGGAAACACTCGACGAAGATGGTTTGAAGTTTTTCTTCATGTTTAAATGTAACTACATGATTTTTATTGACCTATTAAATGATAACATATTGATAAAAAACAAACAGCTTCTCTCATATGAATGGATCTATTAACAGTGTGTTCACATTATAAACAGAAGATCAGGTAAAGGCAGTGCATTGTAACAATGTTCATCAGAAGGTAAAGATCAGGATCAAATAAAGACATCACTTCCTGTGTGTCCTGTAACATCATACAGCACATGAGAACAAGCTGATCAGTTCAACCTGAAGCTTCATGACATCTTGCAGGAGTCTTTTTTCCTAATGAATCTCTTTAATATAAATATCATCCTCTTTAAATATATATATATAGAGAGTGAGAGAGAGAGAGAGAGAGAGAGAGAGATCCTCTATATCTATATATATCATGTGGAAATATACAGGCAGCTCACTGCTAACACAAAGCCTCCAGGATATCCTAATGGGAACTTTTGTACATGAATGTAAAATAAGAGCGTATCTTCATGTTTCCGTATCACATCTTGTTCTATCACTTTTGAACCAGTGGTCACTGGGATCAGTCAGCTATATGAGGGCCTTCCTACAAGAAACAGCTTCATTTCTACTTTTAAACATCCTGTGGATAAAACAACAGCAACATTTGAATCTTGACTCTAAACAATGATTCATATAGAAACATGTTAAACTATGAGAGACACATTAAACCATCTCAGCTGGAATAAAAGACATTTTAGACGCTTTTCCCTCCTAAACTGTCAGACCAGACAAATGAGTGTATTTGAGAATGTTTTTCTATTCTAATGAATATCTTTCCTCTATCCTCTATTTATATGTATTTAATATTTTAATCATTCTTGTTCTGGTTAAACATTACTACTGTCGATGTCTGCAGTCTGTGTTTGAGTGTTGCAGTGGTGCAAGTCACAATTTGAGCCGAAGATACTTCCTCATCCTCACAACACAGACTCAGTTTGGTTGAGTTCACCTTTTTTAACACAACACAATGAAGACTTGTTCTCATTTATTCCTCCACAAATGACTGAAGACTCACAAACTCATATATGACAGATGATAAGATAAGATAAGATAAGATAAGATAAGATAAGATAAGATAAGATGTTCCTTTATTGATCCACCTTGGGAGAAATCCACAGGTAACACAGCAGTACAGAGGGAAATAAGTAACAAAGAATAAAATAACAATTTCAATAAAAATAGAATAAAAACTATTGGAATAAAAATAAGCATACTTTAAACAGTAACTATAGTCACCAGTAACAGCAGTATACCAGACTCCCTTAACAAATCACGTGATTTTAAGAGTTGGTGAATGAGGAGAAACTTAAACAGCTACAGCAAAAGTATGTCATTGATGCTTTCTGTAAATTCGACGTTAAATAGAAAACATTACGATGTTTCTTTCCTTGTAAAAAGAGTCAGTGTGTGGCCTCATCGCTGTCGAAGCCTGTGTGAAGATTTTATGTTTTTTTTTTTCTTTTACCAACATATCACATTTTCACGGTAAACATGTACAATTTTACAAATACAGTTAACAGTAACTAATATAAGCTGCTTCTCTTTCCATCAGGGGAAAAGCTGAGTGTTTCCCATCATGCACTGTGTTCTGTGGAGAGAAGAGAAAAATCTGCAGCTGTCTTTATGATTCAATCCTGATGCTTCAAACACATATATGCGAGAAAACGCAACTCAAACAACTGTAGTTTCACATTCAACTCGAAAACCAGGACACAGTCAGATGGTCACAAGTCAAAAGAGGGAAAAAAGGCTTAAGGTTGCTTTGTCATACTGTAGCTGAGACAGCAATCCACTGATTATCAGGACTTTATGGTTTGGCCTTCTTCTGTTTTTCAGTAGAAGCCATGCAATACCACAACATGTTTAACTGCTTTGTCAGGAAACTTCAGTAGGCTGCTTACGACACCGAGTATATTGATATAAGTCATGGCATTGAAGTGCAAGCTATGCTGTGAGAAAGGCCAAAGAATCCATGCAGATGAGAGATATTTGAAGATCGGAGACCTGATTAATGGCCTCGTGGGACAACAGCCAAACGGAACAGGAATTGCAATTGTCCCTCCGAAATGCACTGAGTATCAGGATTGGTTAACTCCGGATGACATCGCTTGTGCTGGCAAACAGCTCGACCTCTACGAACCAAAGCTCTCAGTGTGATCTGACATGAGAAAGTGTGGAAAGTGCAAAATCAGAACTGTTTTCCCACCATGTTGGCTATATAGGCTAGTTGATGTATTTTGTGTTTATTTTTAAGAATATATCGATATTCAACCTCACCTGATTTTCCTGTTTTTGTCTGATGCAATACACACTTTCACCACACACACTGACTGACATTTAGTTCAGTAATGTGAAGAAAGGTTTTGGGAATAAGTGATGTTCTGGTGAAGCTGCTGTGTAGGAGAATTTGGTTAAACTCCTGATTAAAATGGCAATATCACCTTGAAAAGGAGATTCAGTGTGACATTGAAAAAACTATATCAATAAGATAACATATGTTATATGTTAATACTGATTTTAATATTTTACAATTGGCTATTAATGATGTCGTAATAAAAACTGACAAATAATAATAATTTTAAAAAAGCACTCTCACAATCAGCTTGCATTGCAGCAGCAGCTTCTTCAGCTGAGAGAGAGGAGACGTTGGCTCGTTCCCAAAGAGTGAAAACAGACTGGTGTTCCTGCTGCTTTGCTGCTTTAACTGGGAACAGGCTGAAGTTTATGCTATGTTTTGTGCAAAAGGTATGAATGCTGTGAATAAGTTGAATTAGTGTGAGAAAGTCCTAATCTTTGTGAACGTTTCACAGTTTGAATGGAGTCTCTATGAGAACGTAGGAAGGAGGGAGAAGAGTTGGAAGATGAGTGGGTTTGAGGTGATTTCTCCTTGACTCCCATTATAATTGCGATGTGACAAAGCTTCAAAGAAAGTTGAATATTTTCAAAAGTTTTAATGAGAATTGAAAGATAGAATACAACCTTGAATGTAGACAAATTGTGGAAATTCCAGGGTTTCTATCTGGAAGCATGAATGACTAGATGAGCTTTGAAAATGCTTGAAAAAGTGTGAAAATTTCTGAAACCACGGCAGAAAAAGTCTTAATGCAGCGTGATAATATTTAATATGAGCTGTTAATGTCAATATGAAGCAGTCGAGCATATTTTCTATGTACTATAGTTCATACAGTGATGAGTGCTCGTCACAGTCTTCAATCAAGGAAATGTGCCAACAGTTTAAACACATCTCAAACATACAGAGCTTCAAAAAAGATACAAATACAAATTCTTCAACTTATTTGAATATTGGATTTCCTCATAAACAGACCTCAGACAGTTCAGTTGTAGGAGTCCAACAAACCAAAAACTAGGCTGAATATAATGTGATTATTTTAAATTAAAGAAGTTTGTGGATCATATGTAGCTGATAAATATCAGAGCAGAGGAGAGGACACCTAATCCATCTAATGACAGTCATGAAGGTGGACCAGGTGATGAAGTCACCACTAACGGCAGTATACCAGACTCCCTTAACAAATCACGTGGTTTTAAGAGTTGGTGAATGAGGAGAATACGACAAAATGTATGTCATTGATGCTTTTTGTAAATTCGAAGTTTTTATCCTGTAAACAGTTTTTCACAGTAAACATGTACAATTGAACAAATACAGTTAACAGTCACTAATATAGCTGCTGTATTGTACTTCTGTCACAAGATGGCGCTGGTAGTTGAACCAGCAGCAAATAGCGCCATCTAGCTGCCTCATGAAAACACTGCAGAACTAGTGCTGCTCCTGCACTGATGAAAGTTGTGTATCTGGGACATGGTGACATGTTGTCACTGGTGTTACACTGATACATTAGAAATACATATAAAGAGTTTGTCTATATAAAGTCATGAGAAAACACCTGATAATAAACACAAACAACCTTAAATACATAATTATCAACACTGTCACTGTCTCTAATTAGTTTTCATTAAGTAAATCTTCTCACAAACAGGACTTCCACAAGGGGCAATAATGTCTCTCAGAGGACATAACCCACTCAGTTTAGTAGTCAAATTTGAGAATCTCGCTGCGAAACGTCACACATCATACAGGAGGCGAATTTGCAGAAGTACTCGCATCAATACTTCCTGTTAATTTTGTCGTCAAACCACAGTAGACGCAGGCTGGTCAACCCGTACTACCGTTGGCTTTCATTCTTGGCAGCTGGGAGGGAATTCCCTATTTAATCTGATCCCAAACCTTAGTGTGTCCTGGTGTAAGTTTCCTGTGCACATTTAGTATTAGTGTGTATTTGTCTAATGACATTATAAGTTATTTCCTTCACAGCTTCCTCTCGTATATGTCGATATGTGTTTGAAGCTTTAGAATTAAATCATTCAGACAGCTGCAGATTTTTCTCCTCTCTCCACAGAGCACAGTGCATGATGGGAAACACTCGACGAAGATAGTTTGAAGTTTTTCTTCATGTTTAAATTTAACTACATGATTTTTATTGACCTATTAAATGATAACATATTGATAAAAAAAAACAAAAAAACAGCTTCTGTCATATGAATGGATCTATTCACATTATAAACAGAAGATCAGGTAAAGGCAGTGCATTGTAACAATGTTCATCAGAAGGCAAAGATCAGGATCAAATAAAGACATCACTTCCTGTGTGTCCTGTAACATCATACAGCACATGAGAACAAGCTGATCAGTTCAACCTGAAGCTTCATGACATCCTGCAGGAGTCTTTTTTCCTAATGAATCTCTTTAATATAAATATCATCCTCTTAAATATATATATATATATATATATATATATATATATATATATGAGAGAGATATCCTCTATATCTATATATATCATGTGGAAATATACAGGCAGCTCACTGCTAACACAAAGCCTCCAGGATATCCTAATGGGAACTTTTGTACATGAATGTAAAATAAGAGCGTATCTTCATGTTTCCACATCACATCTTGTTCTATCACTTTTGAAGCAGTGGTCACTGGGATCAGTCAGCTATATGAGGGCCTTCCTACAAGAAACAGCTTCATTTCTACTTTTAAACATCCTGTGGATAAAACAACAGCAACATTTGAATCTTGACTCTAAACAATGATTCATATAGAAACATGTTAAACTATGTGAGACACATTAAACCATCTCAGCTGGAATAAAATACATTTTAGACGCTTTTCCCTCCTAGACTGTCAAACCAGACAAATGAGTGTATTTGAGAATGTTTTTGTAATGAATATCTTTGATATAATATCATCCTCTATCTATATGTATTTAATATTTAATTATTCTAGTTAAACTTTACAACAGTCCGTGTAAACAAGTCAGTGTCTGCAGTCTGTGTTTGAGTGTTGCAGTGGTGCAAGTCACGAGTTAAGCCGAAGATACTTCCTCATCCTCACAACACAGACTCAGTTTGGTTGAGTTCACCTTTTTTAACACAACACAATGAAGACTTGTTCTCATTTCTTCGTCCACAAATGACTGAAGACTCACAAGCTCATATATGACAGATAAGATAAGATAAGATAAGATAAGATAAGATAAGATAAGATAAGATAAGATGTTCCTTTATTGATCCGCCTTGGGAGAAATCCACAGGTAACACAGCAGTACAGAGGGAAATAAGTAACAAAGAATAAAATAACAATTTCAATAAAAATATGATAAAAACTATTAGAATAAAAATAAGCATACTTTACACAGTAACTATAGTCACCAGTAACAGCAGTATACCAGACTCCCTTAACAAATCATGTGATTTTAAGAGTTGGTGAATGAGGAGAAACTTAAACAGCTACAGCAAAAGTATGTCATTGATGCTTTCTGTAAATTCGACGTTAAATAGAAAACATTAAGATGTTTCTTTCCTTGTAAAAAGAGTCAGTGTGTGGCCTCATCGCTGTCGAAGCCTGTGTGAAGATTTTATGTTTTTTTTTTCTTTTACCAACATATCACATTTTCACGGTAAACATGTACAATTTTGCAATTACAGTTAACAGTAACTAATATAAGCTGCTTCTCTTTCCTTCAGGGGAAAAGCTGAGTGTTTCCCATCATGCACTGTGTTCTGTGGAGAGCAGAGGAGAGAAGAGAAAAATCTGCAGCTGTCTTTATGATTCAATCCTGATGCTTCAAACACATATATGTGAGAAAACGCTGTATATGAAACAACTCAAACAACTGTAGTTTCATATTCAAGTCGAAAACCAGGACACAGTCTGATGGTCACAAATCAAAAGAGGGAAAAAAGGCTTAAGGTTGCTTTGTCATACTGTAGCTGAGACAGCAATCCACTGATTATCAGGACTTTATGGTTTGGCCTTCTTCTGTTTTTCAGTAGAAGCCATGCAATACCACAACATGTTTAACTGCTTTGTCAGGAAACTTCAGTAGGCTGATTGCGACATCGAGTATATTGATACAAGTCATGGCATTGTAGTGCAAGCTATGCTGTGAGAAAGGCCAAAGAATCCATGCAGATGAGAGATATTTGAAGATCGGAGACCTGATTAATGGCCTCGTGGGACAACAGCCAAACGGAACAGGAATTGCAATTGTCCCTCCGAAATGCACTGAGTATCAGGATTGGTTAACTCCGGATGACATCGCTTGTGCTGGCAAACAGCTCGACCTCTACGAACCAAAGCTCTCAGTGTGATCTGACATGAGAAAGTGTGGAAAGTGCAAAATCAGAACTGTTTTCCCACCATGTTGGCTATATAGGCTAGTTGATGTATTTTGTGTTTATTTTTAAGAATATATCGATATTCAACCTCACCTGATTTTCCTGTTTTTGTCTGATGTAATACACACTTTCACCACACACACTGACTGACATTTAGTTCAGTAATGTGAAGAAAGGTTTTGGGAATAAGTGATGTTCTGGTGGAGCTGCTGTGTAGGAGAATTTGGTTAAACTCCTGATTAAAATGGCAATATCACATTGAAAAGGAGATTCAATGTGACATTGAAAAACCAATATGAATAAGATAACATATGTTAAGTATGTTAATACTGATTTTTAATATTTTACAATAGGCTATTAATGATGTCGTAATAAAAACTGACAAATAATAATATTTAAAAAAAAAAAAAAACACTCTCACAATCAGCCTGCATTGCAGCAGCAGCTTCTTCAGCTGAGAGAGAGGAGACGTTGGCTCGTTCCCAAAGAGTGAAAACAGACTGGTGTTCCTGCTGCTTTGCTGCTTTAACTGGGAACAGGCTGAAGTTTATGCTATGTTTTGTGCAAAAGGTATGAATGCTGTGAATAAGTTGAATTAGTGTGAGAAAGTCCTAATCTTTGTGAACGTTTCACAGTTTGAATGGAGTCTCTATGAGAACGTACGAAGGAGGGAGAAGAGTTGGAAGATGAGTGGGTTTGAGGTGATTTCTCCTTGACTCCCATTATAATTGCGATGTGACAAAGCTTCAAAGAAAGTTGAATATTTTCAAAAGTTTTAATGGGAATTGAAAGATAGAATACAACATTGAATGTAGACAAATTGTGGAAATTCCAGGGTTTCTATCTGGAAGCATGAATGACTAGATGAGCTTTGAAAATGCTTGAAAAAGTGTGGAAATTTCTGAAACCACGGCAGAAAAAGTCTTAATGCAGCGTGATAATATTTAATATGAGCTGTTAATGTCAATATGAAGCAGTTGAGCATATTTTCTATGTACTATAGTTCATACAGTGATGAGTGCTCGTCACAGTCTTCAATCAAGGAAATGTGCCAACAGTTTAAACACATCTCAAACATACAGAGCTTCAAAAAACATACAAATACAAATTCTTCAACTTATTTGAATATTGGATTTCCTCATAAACAGACCTCAGACAGTTCAGTTGTAGGAGTCCAACAAACCAAAAACTAAGCTGAATATAATGTGATTATTTTAAATTAAAGAAGTTTGTGGATCATATGTAGCTGATAAATATCAGAGCAGAGGAGAGGACACCTAATCCACCTGCAGTACCACCTGATTCCTTTAATTTGTGGGTGACAGGTGATGAAGTCACCACTAACGGCAGTATACCAGACTCCCTTAACAAATCACGTGATTTTAAGAGTTGGTGCATGAGGAGAAACTTTGGGAAACAGCTACAGCAAAATGTATGTCATTGATGCTTTTTGTAAATTCGGCGTTAAATACAAAACATTAAGATGTTTCTTTCCTTGTAAAAAGAGTCAGTTTGTGGCCTCATCGCTGTCGAAGCCTGTGTGAAGTTTTTATGTTTTTTTTTTTCTTTTACCTATAAATCACATGTTCACGATAAACGTATACAATTGTATACAGTTTACAGTAACTAATAGCCTATAAGCTGCTTCTCTTTCCATCAGGGGAAAAGTCGAGTGTTTCCCATCATGCACTGTGTTCTGGGAGAGAAGAGAAAAATCTGCAGCTGTCTTCATGATTTAATTCTGATGTTTCAATTTTACATAGGCTATCGATATATATGCTACGAGAGGAAGGTGGATATTAAACATCTCAAACAACTGTAGTTTAACTTTAAAACCAGGACACAGTCATGTGGTCACCAATTAAAAGAGGAAGTTGACACTAAAGATTTGATGACAAACCAGTTGCATAGATATAAATAAAAGTCATAACCAATTTCAGACCGACGACGCCTCCGCCCATCTCATCTCATCACAGTAGTATATAAGGCAAACATGTGTCGAATTGACGGCTGAAAGTCTGAGGTGTTAATCCTAGCAGTGTTGTTCTGTTGGCAAAATATGGAGTCAGCGTGCAAAACACAGTGAAACGAGCCAGGAGTTCAAGGAAGCAAATATTTAACGCGGCGTACTTACCATGACTCGAGCCATGACCTGAGCTGCAGAGAAACTCTACGATGCCCGGTACTGACCGAAAACTCCGCAGCTCCTCTGTGTAAGTAATCTGCTCTATAGAAGTCAGATGAATCAGTCAGCTGTATGAGGGACATTGGACTAAAAACGGAATCTTGTGTGTGAGAAGATTTTACTCATGAAACTAACCAGAGTCAGTGTTGATATTTACCTCCACCTTCATGATAGATAGATAGATAGATAGATAGATAGATAGATAGATAGATAGATAGATAGATAGATAACTTTATTAATCCCTGAGGGGAAATTAGGTCATCATAGCAGCAGATACATTAAAGTACAAGTACAATCAAAATTTAGGGCAAATATAGAAACAATAAGAAGCAATACAGTACTATTTATAATAAAATGTTTAAGCAGTTATAAAATAAGATCAAATACTGAGGTAAATAAAATAGAATGCTGAGGTTAGTGGAACATAAGGTGCAAGATCTACACAGTTAAACACATTCATTCATCAATATTTAGTCCAACAGTCAGTTGTGAGCTCCTGATGTCCTGTGTGACAGTGATGTGAATGATGTATCAGTGTCACATGTTTACAACATCATATAAGTTTTATACTTCAGTTTCAATCATTAAAGAAGTGAAATACTAAATCAGACACCGACGTCATCATGCTACAGTATATGCAGCACACTGTGGTGTATTTTGTGTTATTCACCACTGGACGGGACCATTGTTGCTTCCGGGGGTGTCCACATATTTTCGGGGCACTTCAAGTGATTTTTTATTATGAACTTTAATGATGTTTTCTTTGTTCTCCAT
Organism: Lagodon rhomboides; assembly: GCA_039737535.1. Classification (NCBI taxonomy): domain Eukaryota; kingdom Metazoa; phylum Chordata; class Actinopteri; order Spariformes; family Sparidae; genus Lagodon; species Lagodon rhomboides. Next base: position 111,965 of record JBBNBP010000494.1, read on the forward strand.
TGAATTTGTTGAGCCACAGAGCTGCTGATGTGTTTTTACTGTATCACCGTCAAAGCTGTTGGACTGAACTCTTCATCTTCACAGTTTAACCACTGGCGCCATCTTGTGTCAGAAGTACAATACAGCAGCTTAGCATTAACATCAAGACCGTGTCCAGTCAGGAAGTCCTTGTGTGTATTGAGCAGGATAATAAAGACAAAGGAGTATTGTAAAGACTAAAGACAGACTGTGGATGTTGGTTGTGGTACATGTGAGGACTGAACTGTGATCACATGACTCTTCACCTCTGTCTCCTCTCACAGGGAGAAGATGATCTGCAGGATCCTGCTGCTCATCAGCCTCAACTGTGTCTGTGGTTAGTTTACAGCTTCACTTTATGACACTGTGATTCAGTGAATCAGTTAAAGTAGCCCACATGTGAGCAAACAGTTGATGTTGATGAGCCTCTGCAGCTCTGAGACGTCACTAAACTGTCCACAGAAACATGTGTAGATGGAGTTTAAAGGCTGCCATGTTAAAGCTGTCAGTGTGTCTGCTCCTCACTTTCCCTCTCTGTCTCCTCAACAGGAACATTTGTAGTGAATGTGACACAGACCTCCTATCAGGCAGAGGAGAACCACAACATCACACTGGAATGGACGTTCACAACCACAACTGACACTTCACCCGACTCCCTTTTTATCTTCTGTGTGCTGATAACTGATCACAAAGTCTCAGTCCTGTTTGATTTACATGGAGGTGTTGTGGTCCCAGAGTCTCGGGATCAACAGTTTGTAGGACGAGTCCAGTGGGACAAAGACATCCTCAGGGACAATCGTCTCAGACTTCATGTGTCCAAACTCAGGACTGAGGACTCAGGCCAGTATCGCTGTAAAGTGAGGAGGAATAACGTTTTGAACTCCAGTGATTGTTGGCTCAACGTCTCTGGTAAGTTGGTTGAGTAGAAGTCAGCAGAACTTTATTAACAGGTTCAATTCAGCAGCTTTTCAGCTGTTCTGTTGTTTGGTCTCTTTACAGTAGCGAAGGATTGTCCTGAACCTGAGAGACCCAACACAGACACACCTGAGAGACCCAACACAGACACACCTGAGAGACCCAACACAGCAGGAGGTGGAAGGATAGGCCTCTACTGTGGACTGGGACTGACAGCAGTCGTGGTAGTTGTGTTGCTTGTTGGATGCATTTTATTTATTCACTGTCATTTCTGCGCAGACTCTGATGGATGATCTAAGGAAATAGTTTGATCAACAAAACTTAATGAAACAGTTTTTGTTTTTTTTACGATGGACAGATCTGAGCAGAGCAGCAGACTTTGAGCCAATCAGGGAACCAGGGAGGAGAGGGGAGAGTTCCAGGATGGGATCCATGCTAATCAAGCTCTGTTTTAAGGCTGGTCCTGGCTAATGTCCCGTCGCATAAAAGGGAAATAAACAAATGGGGCTCAGGCTGGTTAAACAATGTTAAATCGGGGACTATTGGGTGCCTACAGAGATATGTCTTCACCACAACATCCTGGATCAGGCTGTTGCACTGGACAGGTGGACAGAGTGCGATGGAGGGTCGTGTTGTTTGTTTGTTACCTTTTATTTATTCACTGTCTGTCTGATGAGTCCAGTGGAGGATTTAGAAAAGTTCCAGCTCAGCAGGATCAGAGGAAACAGTTTGATCCACAACTTAATGAGACCGTTTTTAACAACAGTAATGGAGCTGACGGAGGAAACGTTGTTCTTCACCTTTATGTTGTCCTTTATTTTACATGGACTTCTCATCAAACTCTATCACTTATTAGACAGATCTGAAATCTGCTCTGTGTTCACTTTACTGAAATAATGCTTAAAAACATGTCGACCTCGTTCACCAGGTGTAAACGACTCTGTGCGCTTTATGTTGTTACCTTTTTCATTCATATCAATTTTTTATCAAGATTATTTACTGTCTTGATCTCATAAACAGATTTAACTTTCTCTCGTGGAACTTTAACCTCTTCTTGTTGTAATGCTGCAGTTTAAACTGAAATGAAGTGCTGCTGTTTGATTTGTGTTTGTCCATTCAACATCCTCCACTGTCAGATCTCTAAATGTCACAGCTGGTTCAGTAAATCACTGTATGGAGAGTTTTCACTCTGTGCCTTCTGATGGACATCGTTACAACACACTGCCTCTCCTAATGTTCTGTTTATAATGTGTACATACTGTCAATAAATCTATATTTATATGAGAGACCTTGTTTTGACTCTTCTGTAAGTCTTTAAATATCCCAGAAGATGTAAAGACCTCAAAGAGTCAGTCAGAAAGTTTGAATAATAAACTTTATTAACACTCAGAAATGGTTACAGACTGACTTTCTGCAGACTGTTGAACAATCCACAGAAGTGTCTGCAGAGGTGGAGTCCACAGAGAGGGTTATGAAGATCAAAGTTCGTGAGTGTGGGACAGAGAGGACCATCGTCCTGAGTGTCACTGAGGAGCAGCTGAAGAGGATCACAGTGCTGCAGCTGAAGAAGAAGATCGAGTCTGTCTTCAGGATCCCAGGTAGAATCACAACTGTATAAATCACAGCTAACATTAAGTTAAGCTGTTGTCTGTTAAGATCAAATTATTTCTTAGTAGGTGAGATTTGACATTGGTTCAACAACGGCATATAAAAATTAACTGTTGAAAATCATAAATGATGTCTGTGTGAGTTATTTGTGACTGTCTGGTTTTGATTTCCTTTGTGTGTTTGTGTTCCTGCGTCTGCATGTTGTAGTGCGTACACTGGCGATCGACTGCTGGGAGCTGTATGACGACGAGCTGCTGACTGACAATGGAATCAAAGACGGATCAACCATTGAGTTGAACGGACCCGTATTCCTTTGTGGTCGTATAAGTAGTGGAATGGGTGACAGGGAGGGCAGGAACCAGAGCATGGAATGTGTGGCTATAATGTTGACAGGAAGTGATGTCAGCAGTGAGTCATCGCCACATCCTCAACCAGCAGCAGTCGAAGATCTCCACAAGGATTCACGCTGAGGACTTCAGACACCAGAACAAGTCACACAGGTGGACAGATCAGTGTTTTCAACATCACATTAACAGTCCACATTTGGACTCGTCGTCACATTTCAGATGTTTGTCTAAAATCATCCGTTGTACAAAGCTGTCCACTTCTTGACTCTTTTACTCAGAACTAATGTGATGATTTCAAATGTGTCGTCATGTATGAAGGTAAAGGGTCAACTGTTTTAATACCAGTGTTGGTCAAGTTACTTTTAAAGTAATATATCACACTACAATATTACTGTCTGTGTAGAGTCATTTACTACCTGTTACACCACTTTTGAGTTACTTTCAAAAAGAGTACTCTGAGGATCAGGCTTCATCATCAGGCCTACCAAATAGATATATATATATACACACCATACTATAGATATTACTCTATATATACTATATATGCTCCATTTATTAATCCAAGAATAAAACTGTTTTAATACTGAGATTAAAAAGTGCATTAAGTGATTCCTGAGAGAGATAGTGGATTGTGTGGGTTGGTAGCTTACCAACAACTGAAAGCATTTATATTTAACAATATGAACTATATTAACCAGAGTGACTCACATGCACTAACATGTCTGCATGGTCGGCTCTGCTATCAAATCAAAGAGAGAAGCTCAGATCGCTTCTGGATTACAGTTGGATGACTGAAAGGACTGAAATCTCCCATTGTGCCTTTGAAACTGGACCTGAGTGATTTATATTCATATGATTGTTACAGAATCATTTTTGTTCTGACTGTTTGAGGATGATCTGTCTTGAGCTGTGCTGTGTTTCATGACATTTCTTTGTTTTTTCGTCTACTGTTACTCTGACTGATGTGTGACCGACTGATGTGGCTGCAAACTTTTAACCAGCACACACAAATTATTCGTAATAACCTTTAAACAGCTGATCTATCATTTTCTCTGCTGGATCACAAACATGTAAGGAGCAGTGTGGAGAAGCAGGTCTTATTTCAGTGCTCACAGTGAACACATGACACTGACTGTACCAGTTCTTCTGTCACTTCCGTTAATCCTGGTTTGCATTGATGAGACTTTCCAGGCCTTAGTATGAAACTGAAGTGTTTTCCAGGGACTCATCAGACTCAGAAAGGCCTGATTGATTTGAAATGTGTAACTCCATGATATTTGAAAAAAAAAAAAAACTACTTGTTTGGTGCCATTTGAATATAGTAAATTGGGGTATTTATCCTCACACTGATATAAACCACGTCTCCAGTCTCCCTCGTCATCAGTGTCGTCATAGCTCAGTGTTATTGTGGGATTGACCTCCAGAGGGTGCTGCAGCTCCTCCTGGACCTCTGCAGGACTGATTCTGTGTCAAGTTTTATGATGTGAAAGTTCATCCATATATAAACATTTTTACACTTCTGTACCTTCACTGGCAGGATTGAACGTTTTTCACATGACTGTATGTATATGTGACACCTTTAACCTGATACTGCATTTGAATAAATGTTACTATCCTGCTGTTGTTTAACTCTCATTGATGCACAGATGATGTATTCAATACAATATTTCATTATTCAGAACATCCTGTACAAACCGGATGAAAAACACACAACTTAGACTGCTACTTCACTGTATTATGTGAGCTGTAAATTGAAGTTTGTGCTTTAATGCTGCAGAGACATACTGCAGTAATCCAGTGGACTTTTGGCTGCAGTTCAACACAGTAACTCAACAGTCATATCATGTTTGCTTTTGCTACTTCAAGTCCTTTCAGCTGATGACACTTCACTGCTTTTATTTTATTACTTAGCAGCACTCATCAGTCACCCATTAACTTCACACTCATAAATTAGAGCTCCACATTACTTTTAAGAAGATTTGACAATAATAAACGCATTATTATATACACTATACAGGAAATTTGACACCTCTTACCCTAAGTCATGTAATCACATGTAGAATGTATATATTGAAAGTAAAAAGGTTTAAAAGTTTAAAAAGGTATCGCTTTAGAGGGATCTCTTTAAATTTGAGGTCGAAAGTTAAACTATTTTTAACTTTGTTTACTGGTCAGTTGCTCACAGCCGCACCCTGTCTATCATCTGCACCCAGTGAAGAGAGCAGCAGAGGCTGCAGACAGACTCCACAGAAATGGCTGTGAAAGTTTTCGTGAAAACGCTAATAGGGCAGACTTGGACCTTCATCTTTAGTGAGGGACAGTTTAAAAGAATGACCGTGGAGCAGCTGAAGACAAAGATAAGAGAGACAAAGGGAACACCAGGTAAAATCACTTTGGGTTATGCGACAACATGGTCACGATTGAAATAGAAAGACATTTTTAAGAATTATGAATGATATATTTCCGATTCATTTTGGAGAAATGTTCTCAGTGCCTGTTTTTGACTTCCTTGTGTATGTTTGTTGTAGAAGATCAACAGCGACTGCTCTTCAAAGGCCAGCAGCTAGAAGACCAAAGACTGCTGTCTGACTGTGGAGTCAAACATGAGGACACCATTCTCTTAGTTCTAAGATTAATTGGGGGGATAAGGGGCACGCGGGCGGGAGGGGGGAGGAGGAGGAGGAAACTCCAGGGACGGGAGATGGTGGAATGGGTGACAGGGAGGGCAGAAATCAAAGTATGGACAGACTCGATGATTTCTTCAAATGCACGGTTTGTTAACCTGCACTTCAAATGATGAGCTCCGAGTCCACTGAAACCAAACCAGAAATCCCCAGACTAAGTGTATATATGTAGGTCAAAGCATCTATTGATTAATACTGACATTGGTGGAGTTTTTTTTAAATATGTAGATTTTATGGGGGGGGGGTTGGCCTACAGAGGGAGCTGAAGCTCATCACTCAGTGGACAAACCTGACATATTTTCAGCTACACTTCATGAAGTGTATATTTTAAATCCTGTATTACATGGAGAATTTTTGCAGGTTTGTTGGAGGCTTCCTCTACCTTTGATCAGCCAGGAGAGCAAACTCTCTGTGAATGTCAGCCAGACAAAGGAGCTCACAGTGGACTTCTTGGACGGCTTCAGATCCCTCAGTGTCTGCATCACAGTGGACTCATCATCATCCTCTCAGGTCGACTCCTGTGAGAAGGAATCCATCAGCGTTTCCACCACGTCAGATGCTGAGGGGACTTCAGGCTGATCCTTGTGGTGCTATAGACTTCGTGTACCTCCAGTGACATTTTTTATATAGGAAATCATGAAAATGTACACCTATGACAAGAATCTTAGATTTTCTATTATAATTGTCAGAGAATGATCTGTGTCAGATGTCCTGTTATTTTATTATTTACGTATGTAAATGGAAAATCAAGTGACACAAATGATTCACAGGAAGCTGCTTAATGACAGATTGTTTGACCTGCCAGTTTTTGCAATGGATGCCAAATACTTTGAGGAAACCTGTGGAGCCGTCTGTAAACTCTTTCTAGTCTTTCCAGGCCTTTGCTTCAAACTGTAGCATTTTCTGTGAGCTCACAGTATATCATCAGACACAGGCAGGCCTTAAGACCTGTGTCAGTATTAATGTAGCTCAAAGTGCCTGTTGTTACATTCTTTTTGTTTAAAGAGTATTTTTAAAACTGTGATGTTTGTAGTTTGTTCATTAAAACACTTTTCCAGTCTCTCTTAACACTCGTCTTCATCATTGTTCAGTGTTATTTTGGGACTGACCTATAGAGGCTGAAACAGCTCCTCCTGGATCTCTGCTGAACTGACTGTCAGAAACATTTTTACACTTTTAAAAAACATTTCAGCTACACTACATGATTATATGTAAATGATCTATTTGGTGGCTATTTGATTTTAAACACAAAATAAAACGATCTGCCTATAAAAGATGATGCATTATCAAAGTCCCAGCACACACACACAGGTGTTACAGGTAACCCCTGTAGTCTGCTCAGTGGTCACGAGGCAGTGACATGAATATTGGACCAGTGACAGACTCACAGGGACGGGTTGAGGAAGAGTAAGGAACTAAAATCAGTAGCTGGAGCCAGATGGAAGCTTCAGTATGGTGAAAGTGTGTTAGAAAACCTAAGCTGAATTTATTAAACTAATTAAACAAACTCTCTCTGTTTTCATTGCTGAATAAACAAACTGACCTTAAAGGACAACACAGCTTCACACTGTTTTACTTTGTTTATATGTGGCGGACCCTGCCACCTTTCTTGCTTCAAACAGTGTTCTGGGACCTTACTTTCCTCTGAGAACAGCTCGTTTATTCAATTATGGAACAAATTTATATTTCTGAGTTGGTATCATTACCTCATTGATATTGTAAATATTAAATTCAGAGTTTGAATTCCTTCTCCAGAACTACACAGCGCCCCTTTAATGCTGCAGCAACACTCTGCTATGTCAAATTAATCTGATGGACTTTTTACTGTAAAATCTTAGTTCAGCACGGTGATTTGTGTTTTAAAAAGCTTTGTTTTCTTTTAAATAAAGGCTGGTGTGTGTTTCTTTAAGACTCAGAGTTGAACGTGAAAGTATTTATTCAGCTCGGTTTACTTGTCATCTGAACTCACTCACACACTTGTGTAACTTGCAAGAGGTGAAGAGCCCAGCAGAAGCTCACAGATCTGTGCAGATGTACAATGGGGTCGTTTTTATCGCATTCAGGAGAACAATCCACAGAAGTGTCTGCAGAGGTGGAGTCCACAGAGAGGGTTATGAAGGTCAAAGTTCGTGAGTGGAGGACGGAGAGGACCATCGTCCTGAGTGTCACTGAGGAGCAGCTGAAGAGGATCACAGTGCTGCAGCTGAAGAAGAAGATCGAGTCTGTCTTCGGGATCCGAGGTAGAATCACAACTGTATAAATCACAGCTAACATTAAGTTAAGCTGTTGTCTATTCAGATCAAATTCTGTTTTAGTAGGTGAGATTTCCAATTAGATGTTTAGCGTGTAGTCTGACTGCAGGTCCAAGAAAGGCAAATAAAAATTAACTGTTAAAACTCATGAATTATGACTATGTGAGTTATTTTTGTCTGGTTTTGATCTCCTTTGTGTGTCTTTGTGTTCCTGTGTCTGTATGTTGTAGTGCGTACACTGTCGATGGGTCTCTGGCCGCTGTGGGACGACGAGCTGCTGACTGACCGTGGAATCAAAGACGGATCAACCATTGAGTTGAACGGAGCCGTATATGAATGTGGTCGTGTTAGTAGTGGAATGGGTGACAGGGAGGGCAGGAACCAGAGCATGGACTGCGTGGCTATAATGTTGACAGGAAGTGATGTCAGCAGTGAGTGAGCATCACATCCTCAACCAGCAGCAGTCGCAGATCTCCACAAGGATTCACGCTGAGGACTTCAGACACCAGAACAAGTCACACAGGTGGACAGATCAGTGTTTTCAACATCACACTAAGAGTCTAACTGGTACAATGACTGGAGGAAATCAGGTCCACTGAGTCTTAAAGAAGGCTGATGTTGTCCTGCTCTGTCCTCACCATGACTTATTATCATCTGGGCCACACAAAGACACACATGTTTGTCTAAAATCATCTGTTGTGTCCACTTCTTGACTCTTTTACTCAGAACTAATGTGATGATTTCAAATGTGTCGTCATGTATGAAGGTAAAGGGTCAACTGTTTTAATACCAGTGTTGGTCAAATGCAATATATTACATATTATTAGCTACCTTTATATATACATATATAGAGAGAGAGAGAGAGAGAGAGAGAGTGAGTGTGTGTTTAAAAGTCACTGCAGGTAAACAAAATCTATAGCACCACGAGGATCGGCCTGAAGTCCCTTCGGCATCTGACGTGGTGGAAACGCTGACGGATTCCTTCTCACAGGAGTCGACCTGAGAGGATGATGATGAGTCCACTGTGATGCAGACACTGAGGGATCTGAAGCCGTCCAAGAAGTCCACTGTGAGCTCCTTTGTCTGGCTGACATTCACAGAGAGTTTGCTCTCCTGGCTGATCAAAGGTAGAGGAAGCCTCCAACAAACCTCCAACAAACCTCCAACAGACCTCCAACAATCCAAAGTGTCCACTGAGTGATGAGCTTTAACCCGCTCTGTAGGCCAACCCCCCCTGAAATCTACACATTTAAAAAAAAACTCCACCAATGTCAGTATTAATCAATAGATGCTTTGACCTACATATATACACTTAGTCTGGGGATTTCTGGTTTGGCTTCAGTGGACTTGGAGCTCATCATTTGAAGCGCAGGTTAACAAACCGTGCATTTGAAGAAATCTGCGAGTCTGTCCATACTTAGATTTCTGCCCTCCCTGTCAAACAAGCAAAGTATATATATACTTTGCTTGTTTGACGTCACTTATTTCAGTACTCACAGTGAACACATGACATTGACTGTACCAGTTCTTCTGTCACTTCCATTTATCTTGGTTTGCATTTCTGAGACTTTCCAGGCCTTAGTATGAAACTGAAGTGTTTTCCGTGAACTCATCAGACTGGTGGTGGTGACAATGCGCTGTATGTGCCCTTTTTTTCTTTCGTCCCTGCCCTTTAAAAAGTCTGTGCACGCCCCTGTTTGCTTTTGCTACGTCAAGTCCTTTCAGCTGATGACACTTCACTGCTTTTATTTTATTACTTAGCAGCACTCATCAGTCACCCATTAACTTCACACTCATAAACTGGAGCTCCACATTACTTTAAAGAAGATTTGACAATAATAAACGTATTATTGTCTAAAGTATACAGGAAATTTGACACCTCTTACCCTAAGTCATGTAATCACATGTAGAATTGATATATTTCAAGTAAAAAGGTTTAAAAGTTTAAAAAGGTATATCTCTTTAAATTTAAGTTCGAAAGTTAAACTATTTTTAACTTTGTTTGGTCAGTTGATCACAGCCTCACCCTGTCTATCATCTGCACCCAGTGAAGAGAGCAGCAGAGGCTGCAGACAGACTCCACAGAAATGGCTCTGAAAGTTTTTGTGAAAACGCTAACGGGGAAGACTTTGACCTTCTTCTTTACTGAGGGACAGTTTAAAAGAATGACCGTGGAGCAGCTGAAGACAAAGATAAGAGAGACAAAGGGAATACCAGGTAAAATCACTTTGGGTTATGCGACGACATGGTCACGATTGAAATAGAAAGACATTTTAAGAATTATGAATGATATATATGGGATTTATTTTGGAGAAATGTTCTCAGTGCCTGTTTTTGACTTGCTTGTGTATGTTTGTTGTAGAAGATCAACAGCGACTGCTCTTCAAAGGCCAGCAGCTAGAAGACCAAAGACTGCTGTCTGACTGTGGAGTCAAACATGAGGACACCATTCTCTTAGTTCTAAGATTAATTGGGGGGATAAGGGGCACGCGGGCGGGAGGGGGAGGAGGAGGAGGAAACTCCAGGGACGGGAGATGGTGGAATGGGTGACAGGGAGGGCAGAAATCAAAGTATGGACAGACTTGCAGATTTCTTCAAATGCACGGTTTGTTAACCTGCACTTCAAATGATGAGCTCCGAGTCCACTGAAACCAAACCAGAAATCCCCAGACTAAGTGTATATATGTAGGTCAAAGCGTCTATTGATTAATACTGACATTGGTGGAGTTTTTTTTAAATATGTAGATTTTATGGGGGGGGTTGGCCTACAGAGGGAGCTGAAGCTCATCACTCAGTGGACAAAACTGACACATTTTCAGCTACACTTCATGAAGTGTATATTTTAAATCCTGTATTACATGGAGAATTTTTGCAGGTTTGTTGGAGGCTTCCTCTACCTTTGATCAGCCAGGAGAGCAAACTCTCTGTGAATGTCAGCCAGACAAAGGAGCTCACAGTGGACTTCTTGGACGGCTTCAGATCCCTCAGTGTCTGCATCACAGTGGACTCATCATCATCCTCTCAGGTCGACTCCTGTGAGAAGGAATCCGTCAGTGTTTCCACCACGTCAGATGCCGAAGGGACTTCAGGCTGATCCTCATGGTGCTATAGACTTTGTGTACCTGCACCACAGAGAGCCTCCAGTAACTTTTCACTGACACACAGCTGATATTACGTCACTGTCATACTGATGAGACTTGATATTGCATTTATTATCATGCACTGATTATATTGCTTAATCTTTCTGAAACACACTCAACACATGAACCCATTAATGACTGTGTTTGTTGTCCGACTCTTTTTTCCTCTCTGTTCTGAATTCATATTTATCTATCTGCTCGATTGTTTTAAACGATAGTCTTTAAAATGTTTGTCATAAGTAAATGACCGAACAGACATTGACATGTGATATTAGGACTGACAAGTTTTACTTCTGCAACTACTGAAACTGCTAAAATCAAAACAAAAGACATTTAAAAGGAAATCATTAAAATGCATACCGATGACAAGAGTCAGAGATTTTTCTAATATAATTGTCAGAGAATGATCTGTGTCAGATGTCCTGTTATTTTATTATTTACGTACGTAAATGGGAAAACAAGTGACACAAATTATTCACAGGAAGCTGATTAATGACAGATTGTTTGACCTGCCAGTTTTTGCAATGGATGCCAAATACTTTGAGGAAACCTGTGGAGCCGTCTGTAAACTCTTTCTAGTCTTTCCAGGCCTTTGCTTCAAACTGTAGCATTTTCTGTGAGCTCATAGTATATCATCAGACACAGGCAGGCCTTAAGACCTGTGTCAGCATTAATGTAGCTCAAAGTGCCTGTTGTTACATTCTTTTTGTTTAAAGAGTATTTTTAAAACTGTGATGTTTGTAGTTTGTTCATTAAAACACTTTTCCAGTCTCTCTTAACACTCGTCTTCATCATTGTTCAGTGTTATTTTGGGACTGACCTATAGAGGCTGAAACAGCTCCTCCTGGATCTCTGCTGAACTGACTGTCAGAAACATTTTTACACTTTTAAAACACATTTCAGCTACACTACATGATTATATGTAAATGATCTATTTGGTGGCTATTTGATTTTAAACACAAAATAAAACGATCTGCCTATAAAAGATGATGCATTATCAAAGTCCCAGCACACACACACAGGTGTTACAGGTAACCCCTGTAGTCTGCTCAGTGGTCACGAGGCAGTGACATGAATATTGGACCAGTGACAGACTCACAGGGACGGGTTGAGGAAGAGTAAGGAACTAAAATCAGCAGCTGGAGCCAGATGGAAGCTTCAGTATGGTGAAAGTGTGTTAGAAAACCTAAGCTGACTTTATTAAACTGAATAAACAAACTCTCACAGTTTCACATTGTTTTATTTTGTTGATATGTGGCGGACCCTGCCACCTTTCTAGCTTCAAACAGTGTTCTGGGACCTTGCACTATGCAAACTATACAATAGGCCTATACACATAGGCTACATACAAAAAGATATAACAAATATGTCAACTGTAGCTACTTCGCTCGCCCGCTCGGCGGGACCCTCCCCCGGGGTCTGAGCTTGAGATACCGTCCAGCTCCCCGGGGAACGGCTTCGCTGGACGGTATGGACAGAGTTCAGCCGGCGTCAGTGCCACGCACGACCGCCGGAAGGACAAGGAGCAGCGGCGGCAACCTCCCGCCCGCAATCACACACACCTGTTTTCAATTCCGTCAATCAGTGAGTAATGCTCATTACGTCACTGATGGTGCCCCACAGCCCATTCACGTCACAATATTTTATTTTATTAGTTAGTTTATATCATTAGGCTACCTCATTGATATGGTAAATATTAAAGGGACACTGTGGAATTATTTCTCCCATCCAGTGGTTAAATTTTATTTTGCATTCAAACGAATAGCCTACTGCTCTCTGGCGCGTCGCGTTTTCAAATGTGCGTTGCAGCCTGTTGGAACTACGGCAGGCGGGATGTGTCAAGATTCAAGAAGCTGTGACAACAACATGTCTTCAAACAGCACTTCATCAAGTTTAGTTTCGGGCAGTGGCGATTGCTCTAAGACTGCAAGGGAAGCTCAGCTTCCCCTAAAATGTCAAATGTCACCAAAAAAAAAAAAGTGGTGAAATATGTACTGCTGTGTGTACATTTCATTGACTAAATACGCGCTAGAAAGCCTTTATCTTTTGTTCAGCATCAGCTACTTATCACAGGTAACCGGCGCAACTTCCTTCTCATTCATCCCCGCAGCGTTACAGCGCTTTCCACAGTCGGACGCTCAGCTTCTACTGACTTCAGTGGGAAGAGTAGAGCGGGTTGTTCCACTGCAGCGAAACCGGACGGTCATTGGATAAATGCTGGGCTTTGTCCCGCCCATCGGACGCTCAGCGTCTCTGGGGGTCTATGGGGCAGTGGGCTGGCCCGGACGCTCGGCTTCTGCATGATGATTGGATGAGCTGTCTGAGGCGGAATCCTTTTTTGATTGACAGCTAAATGAGCGAATCAGCGATCTTGAAGAATAAACATCCACCGGAGCATTTTCCAAGTTTTTCATTCCGTTGTTCTGAACTGATCCGGAGACTTTACCGATCCCCAGCGACTTTGTCACGATCACTCACACTCACAGGCGGTCACACTTCACAGTAGCCTGGCGCAGCAGCTCCAGCTGCTAGCATTAGCTAGGTGCACATCATGGCAGATAAAATGAATGTTGTTAGAGTTAAACAGCAGGGCAGGTCAACTCCTAAAATTGATTTAGTGCAAAAGGTGGGGAAAAGTAACAGGTCTTTTCAGGTGTCCTGAATAATAATAATATATATAATAAATAAACAAACACATTTATGATGTAGGCCGGAAAAATGAGCTTCCCCTCCTTGAAAGACCAGCAGCCGCCACTGGTTTCGGGTGATGACGTACCTTATTTCAAACAAACTGCAAAATGCTACTGACAAGCGCGTCTGGCTAAGCTCCTTCTCCGTTCCACAGTCACGCTGGCTCTGAGTGAAAACGCCTTTAGCCTTATCTGTACCACGTAGAGCTTTTTGTCCCTCTCAGCAGTTCGTTGTTTTTTATAGACCGGAAGGACATGGAAGCCTACGTAGAGCTCGCCCGTCCTATGGAAATACAGAGAAGTGATTCTTCCCTCAGGAGGAGAAGTGAGATTGTTGGCAGAGATCATTTTACACCAATGAGGACTTATTTATGAATGAAGACGTTGATTTGAGGTGATATATTAGCCTACTTAAAACACTACACAGTGGACCTTTAAAATTCGGAGATTGAATTCCCTCTCCAGAACTACACAGCGCCCCTTTAATGCTGCAGCAACACTCTGCTATGTCAAATTAATCTGATGGCCTTTTTGCAGTAAAATCACAGCTCAGCACAGTAATGTGTCGGTGACGTATGAAGCTATGCATGAAAATGAGTTAAAGTGCTTTTTGCTTAAAAAAAAAAAAACAAACTTCTGTGCTTTCAGTCAAGAGCAAATTTGAAAGCAGCTTGACTTCTATCAGATGTTTTTTTTCACCTTGTGGTATTTCTTCTTTAGTAAATTTACCGACTTCTTCCCTCACTGTTAATGACATTGTTGTCCAGAGTGAACGGCCTCTGCGTGTTTCTGTGAGTAATACTTCCTGTGTCTATTTTATCAGCTCGGTTGACTCCTTAAATGAACACACCCACATACTTGAGTAGCCTGCACGAAGTGGACAGCCCAGCAGAAGCGCACAGACCTATGCAGATGTACAATGGGGTCGTTTTTATCGCATTCAGGAGAACAATCCACAGAAGTGTCACACGCAGAAGTGGCCGCAGGGGTCGAGTCCGCAGAGAGGGTTATAAACATCAAAGTTTGTGAGTGGGGGGAGAAGAGGACCATCGACCTGAGTGTCACCGAGGAGCAGTTCAAGAGCATGACAGCGCTGCAGCTGAAGGAGAAGATAGAGCCTCTCTTCGGACTCCCAGGTAGAGTCACAACTGTATAAATCACAGTTAACATTAAGTGAAGTCGTTGTCTTTTTTTTTTTTTTTTACACTAAATTCTGTGTTAGGTGAGCTTTGCCTTTACATGTTTACCATGTAGTCTGACTGCAGGTCCAAGAAAGGCAAATAAAAATGACCTGTTAAAAATAATAAATGATGTCTGTGTGAGTTATTTGTGACTGTCTGAATTTGATTTGCTTTGTGTGTGTGTGTTTGTGTTCCTGTGTCTGTATGCTGTAGTGCGTGACCAGGAACTGTTGATCAATGGCGAGCAGCTGGCTGGTGGGGGGATGCTGTTCAGCAGTGGTAGATATATGTGGCTGGAGGACGACAGGCTGCTGTCTGACTATGGAATCCAAGACGGATCAACCATTCACTTGTCAGAAGTCATAATGTCGGGAAGTAATGGTGCAGGGTGGGGAGGTGGTGGAATGGGTGACAGGGAGGGCAGGAACCAGAGTATGGATTGTGTGGCTATAATGTTAACAGGAAGTGATGTCAGCAGTGAGTCAGCACCACACCCTCAACCAGCAGCAGTCGAAGATCTCCACAAGGATTCACGCTGAGGACTTCAGACACCAGAACAAGTCACACAGGTGGACAGATCAGTGTTTTCAACATCACATTAACAGTCTAACTGGTACAATGACTGGAGGAAATCAGGTCCACTGAGTCTTAAAGAAGGCCGATGTTGTCCTGCTCTGTCCTCACCATGACTTATTATCATCTGGGCCACACAAAGACACATTTGGACTCGTCGTCACATTTCAGATATTTGTCTAAAATCATCCGTTGTACAAAGCTGTCCACTTCTTGACTCTTTTACTCAGAACTAATGTGACGATTTCAAATGTGTCATCATGTATGTAGGTAAAGGGTCAGCTGTTTTAATACCAGTGTTGGTCAAGTTACTTTCAAAATGCAATATATTAGCCTACATATTTTTAGTTACCTTCAAGTAATAGGCCTATAGCCTACTGTGTTTCATGACATTTCTTTGTTTTTTCTTCTACCGTTACTCTGACTGATGTCTGACCGACTGATGTGGCTGCAAACTTTTAACCAGCACACACAAATTATGTTAAAAAAAAAAAAACTTTAAACAGCTGATCTATCATTTTCTGTGCTGGATCACAAGCATGGAAGGAGCAGTGGGGAGAAGCAGGTCAGACACTTTCAAATGTGTCTCTAAATCTCTGACTCTGAAAGTAGAAAATGCCCCAAAGTTGGGACACATTCCGTTCATGGTGTGGTGTTTTACAGAGGTAGTGTTGCTCAGCTCATATAGGAGCGGCCCCCCCTGCTGGTTCTGTAGCGTAACTGACGGCGCTCGGTCAGAAAGGCGTGTGCTCCGGTGAGACAGCAGAGTGAGGGGTTAATGCTGAGCGGTTCATTAACGTCACGGCAAGTGGACTGTGCGTGGATGAAAAGTGATCATGTCTCTATATTGTTGTTGTACTGTATTTACGTTGCTGTGGATTATTTCTGTTGTTCTGATGTGTTGCTTTAGCACCTGCCATGTGATCACTGTTTAAGTTAGTTATAGCGTTTAGCGCACCTGCCTTTATCGAGTGTACGTCACGTGTCACGTGTCCCGTTATTGTTATCGCTCCGGCTCATTAGTGTAATGTTTACAGTGAGCGCTACGTAAATGTTACCATGTGATGTTGTTATTTGTGTGTTAATATGCTAGTAAGTCAGGTGAAGTGTGTTTCAGGGCTGTGATTAGAGGCACATGGAGATGTAGTCATTTCAGTACTCCTTTAATATGTTTGTTTGTGATGAAGAGCTTTATTCTTTATTCATTTGTGTATTTGTTATTGTTCTTTTGATATAGAAGATATGACATGATAAGCTGGTGTCCTGGCCGACACCCCGGTGTGACCTTTGTGATAGCCCCTGAACTAACGCCAGATACAGGACAGTCCCAGTGTCTTCACTACACTGAAAGTGTGTCAGAAAGACGTTTGTGTTGAGAAATGGGTGTGAAAACTTTGCTTGTTTGACGTCACTTACTTCAGTATTCACAGTGAACACATGACATTGACTGTACCACTGGCAGGATCGAACGTTTTTCACATGACTATATGTGTATGTGACATCTTTAACCTGATGCTGCATGTGAATAAATGTTACTATCCTGCTGTTGTTTAACTGTCATTGATGCACAGATGATGTATTCCATACAACATTTCATTATTCAGAACATCCTGTACAAACCAGATGAAAAACACACAACTTAGACTGCTACTTCACTGTATTATGTGAGGTGTAAATTGAAGTTTGTGCTTTAATGCTGCAGAGACATACTGCAGTAATCCAGTGGACTTTTGGCTGCAGTTCAACACAGTAACTCAACAGTCATATCATGTTTGCTTTTGCTACTTCAAGTGCTTTCAGCTGATGACACTTCTCTGCTTTTATTTTATTACTTAGCAGCACTCATCAGTCACCCATTAACTTCAGACTCATAAATTAGAGCTCCACATTACTTTAAGAAGATTTGACAATAATAAACGCATTATTATATACACTATACAGGAAATTTGATATAAAATTGATATATTTCAAGTAAAAAGATTAAAAGTTTAAAAAGGTATGTCTCTTTAAATTCCAGGTCGAAAGTGAAAGTATTTTTCAGCTTGGTTTCCTGGTCAGTTGAACACAGCTGCTCCCAGTGAAGAGAGCAGCAGAGGCTGCAGACAGACTCCACAGAAATGGCTGTGAAGGTTATTGTGTTTACGCTAACAGGGAAATATTTGACCTTTTTCTTTACTGAGAAACAGTTTAAAAAAGCCACCGTGCTGCAGCTGAAGACGAAGATAAGAGAGAAAGAGGGAATACCAGGTAAATCACTTTGTGTTATGCGATGACGTGGTCACGATTGAAAAGACATTTTAAGAACTGTAAATTATATATTTCCGATTCATTCTGGAGAAATGTTCTCAGTGCCTGTTGTTGTCTTGCTTCTGTGTGTTTGTTGTAGAAGATCAACAGCGACTGATCTTCGACGGCAAGCAGCTAGAAGACCAGATAAGGCTGTGTGGCTATGGAGTCAAACATAAGGACACCATTCTCTTAATTCTAAGATTAAAAGGGGGCGGTAGGCAGGAGGAGGAGGAGGAGGAGGAAGAGGAGGAGGAGGAGGAAGAGGAGGAGGAGGAGGAGGAGGAGGAGGAGGAGGAGGAGGAAGAGGAGGAGGAGGAGGAGATGGAGGAGGAGGAGGAAGAGGAGGAGGAGGAGGAAACTCCAGGGACGGGAGATGGTGGAATGGGTGACAGGGAGGGCAGAAATCAAAGTATGGACAGACTCGCAGATTTCTTCAAATGCACGGTTTGTTAACCTGCACTTCAAATGATGAGCTCCGAGTCCACTGAAACTAGAGCCAGAAATCCCCAAAATAAGTGTATATAGGCTATGTAGGTCAAAGCGTCTATTGATTAATACTGACATTGGTGGAGTTTTTTTTTTTAATATTTAGATTTTATGGGGCGGTTGGCCTACAGAGGGAGCTGAAGTTCATCACTCAGTGGACAAAACTGACACATTTTCAGCTACACTACATGAAGTGTATATTTTGAATCACTTGGAGAATGTCAGCACTTTGGATGGTTGGAGGTCTGTTGGAGGTCTGTTGGAGGTTTGTTGGAGGCTTCCTCTACCTTTGATCAGCCAGGAGAGCAAACTCTCTGTGAATGTCAGCCAGACAAAGGAGCTCACAGTGGACTTCTTGGACGGCTTCAGATCCCTCAGTGTCTGCATCACAGTGGACTCATCATCATCCTCTCAGGTCGACTCCTGTGAGAAGGAATCCGTCAGTGTTTCCACCACGTCAGATGCCGAAGGGACTTCAGGCTGATCCTCATGGTGCTATAGACTTTGTGTACCTGCACCACAGAGAGCCTCCAGTAACTTTTCACTGACACACAGCTGATATTACGTCACTGTCATACTGATGAGACTTGATATTGCATTTATTATCATGCACTGATTATATTGCTTAATCTTTCTGAAACACACTCAATACATGAACCCATTAATGACTGTGTTTGTTGTCCGACTCTTTTTTCCTCTCTGTTCTGAATTCATATTTATCTATCTGCTCGATTGTTTTAAACAATAGTCTTTAAAATGTTTGTCATAAGTAAATGACCGAACAGACATTGACATGTGATATTAGGACTGACAAGTTTTACTTCTGCAACTACTGAAACTGCTAAAATCAAAACAAAAGACATTTAAAGGGAAATCATTAAAATGCATACCGATGACAAGAGTCAGAGATTTTTCTAATATAATTGTCAGAGAATGATCTGTGTCAGATGTCCTGTTATTTTATTATTTACGTACGTAAATGGGAAAACAAGTGACACAAATGATTCACAGGAAGCTGCTTAATGACAGATTGTTTGACCTGCCAGTTTTTGCAATGGATGCCAAATACTTTGAGGAAACCTGTGGAGCCGTCTGTAAACTCTTTCTAGTCTTTCCAGGCCTTTGCTTCAAACTGTAGCATTTTCTGTGAGCTCATAGTATATCATCAGACACAGGCAGGCCTTAAGACCTGTGTCAGTATTAATGTAGCTCAAAGTGCCTGTTGTTACATTCTTTTTGTTTAAAGAGTATTTTTAAAACTGTGATGTTTGTAGTTTGTTCATTAAAACACTTTTCCAGTCTCTCTTAACACTCGTCTTCATCATTGTTCAGTGTTATTTTGGGACTGACCTATAGAGGCTGAAACAGCTCCTCCTGGATCTCTGCTGAACTGACTGTCAGAAACATTTTTACACTTTTAAAAAACATTTCAGCTACGCTACATGATTATATGTAGATGATCTATTTGGTGGCTATTTGATTTTGAACACAAAATAAAATGATCTGCCTATAAAAGATGATGCATGATCAAAGTCCCAGCACACACACACACACACACAGGTGTTACAGGTAACCCCTGTAGTCTGCTCAGTGGTCACGAGGCAGTGACATGAATATTGGACCAGTGACAGACCCACAGGGACGGGTTGAGGAAGAGTAAGGAACTAAAATCAGCAGCTGGAGCCAGATGGAAGCTTCAGTATGGTGAAAGTGTGTTAGAAAACCTAAGCTGACTTTATTAAACTGAATAAACAAACTCTCACAGTTTCACATTGTTTTATTTTGTTGATATGTGGCGGACCCTGCCACCTTTCTAGCTTCAAACAGTGTTCTGGGACCTTGCACTATGCAAACTATACAATAGGCCTATACACATAGGCTACATACAAAAAGATATAACAAATATGTCAACTGTAGCTACTTCGCTCGCCCGCTCGGCGGGACCCTCCCCCGGGGTCTGAGCTTGAGATACCGTCCAGCTCCCCGGGGAACGGCTTCGCTGGACGGTATGGACAGAGTTCAGCCGGCGTCAGTGCCACGCACGACCGCCGGAAGGACAAGGAGCAGCGGCGGCAACCTCCCGCCCGCAATCACACACACCTGTTTTCAATTCCGTCAATCAGTGAGTAATGCTCATTACGTCACTGATGGTGCCCCACAGCCCATTCACGTCACAATATTTTATTTTATTAGTTAGTTTATATCATTAGGCTACCTCATTGATATGGTAAATATTAAAGGGACACTGTGGAATTATTTCTCCCATCCAGTGGTTAAATTTCATTCTGCATTCAAACGAATACTGCTCTCTGGCGCCTCGCGTTTTCAAACGTGCCTTGCAAACTGTTGGAACTATGGCAGGCGGGATGTGTCAAGATTCAAGAAGCTGTGACAACAACATGTCTTCAAACAGCATTTCATCAAGTTTAGTTTCGGGTGATGAGGTAGGCCTACGTTATTTCAAACAAACTTCAAACTGCAGCTGACGAGCGCGTCTGGCTAAGCTCCTTCTCCGTTCCACAGTCACGCTGGCTCTGAGTGAAAAGCCTTTAGCCTTATCTGTACCACGTAGAGCTTTTTGTCCCTCTCAGCAGTTCGTTGTTTTTTATAGACCGGAAGGACATGGAAGCCTACGTAGAGCTCGCCCGTCCTATGGAAATACAGAGAAGTGATTCTTCCCTCAGGAGGAGAAGTGAGATTGTTGGCAGAGATCATTTTACACCAATGAGGACTTATTTATGAATGAAGACGTTGATTTGAGGTAATAAATTAGCCTACTTAAAACACTACACAGTGGACCTTTAAAATTCGGAGTTTGAATTCCCTCACCAGAACTACACAGCGCCCCTTTAATGCTGCAGCAACACACTGCTATGTCAAATTAATCTGATGGCCTTTTTGCAGTAAAATCACAGCTCAGCACAGTAATGTGTCAGTGATGTATGACGCTATGCATGAAAATGAGTTAAAGTGCTTTTTGCTTAAAAAAAAAAACTGTGCTTTCAGTCAAGAGCAAATTTGAAAGCAGCTTGACTTCTATCAGATGTTTTTTTCACCTTGTGGTATTTCTTCTTTAGTAAATTTACCGACTTCTTCCCTCACTGTTAATGACATTGTTGTCCACAGTGAACGGCCTCTGCGTGTTTCTGTGAGTAATACTTCCTGTGTATTTTATCAGCTCGGTTGACTCCTTAAATGAACACACCCACATACTTGAGTATAGCCTGCACGAAGTGGACAGCCCAGCAGAAGCGCACAGACCTATGTCAGATGTACAATGGGGTCGTTTTTATCGCATTCAGGAGAACAATCCACAGAAGTGTCACACGCAGAAGTGTCACACGCAGAAGTGGCCGCAGGGGTCGAGTCCACAGAGAGGGTTATAAACATCAAAGTTTGTGAGTGGGGGGAGAAGAGGACCATCGACCTGAGTGTCACCGAGGAGCAGTTCAAGAGCATGACAGCGCTGCAGCTGAAGGAGAGGATAGAGCCTCTCTTCGGACTCCCAGGTAGAGTCACAACTGTATAAATCACAGTTAACATTAAGTGAAGTCGTTGTCTTTTTTTTTACGCTAAATTCTGTTAGGTGAGATTTGCCTTTACATGTTTGCCGTGTAGTCTGACTGCAGGTCCAAGAAAGGCAAATAAAAATGACCTGTTAAAAATCATAAATGATGTGTGTGTGAGTTATTTGTGACTGTCTGAATTTGATTTGCTTTGTGTGTGTGTTTGTGTTCCTGTGTCTGTATGCTGTAGTGCGTGACCAGGAACTGTTGATCAATGGCGAGCAGCTGGCTGGTGGGGGGATGCTGTTCAGCAGTGGTAGATATATGTGGCTGGAGGACGACAGGCTGCTGTCTGACTATGGAATCCAAGACGGATCAACCATTCACTTGTTAGAAAAAATAATGTCGGGAAGTAATGGTGCAGGGTGGGGAGGTGGTGGAATGGGTGACAGGGAGGGCAGGAACCAGAGTATGGATTGTGTGGCTATAATGTTAACAGGAAGTGATGTCAGCAGTGAGTCAGCACCACATCCTCAACCAGCAGCAGTCGAAGATCCCCACAAGGATTCACGCTGAGGACTTCAGACACCAGAACAAGTCACACAGGTGGACAGATCAGTGTTTTCAACATCACATTAACAGTCCACATTTGGACTCGTCGTCACATTTCAGATATTTGTCTAAAATCATCCGTTGTACAAAGCTGTCCACTTCTTGACTCTTTTACTCAGAACTAATGTGACGATTTCAAATGTGTCATCATGTATGAAGGTAAAGGGTCAACTGTTTTAATACCAGTGTTGGTCAAGTTACTTTCAAAATGCAATATATTACATATTATTAGTTACCTTCAAGTAATATGTCACGTTACAATATTACTGCCTGTGTAGAGTCATTCACTATCTATAGGCTACTTTTTAGTTACTTGCAAAAAGAGTGCTCGGAGGATCAGGCATCATCATCAGTAACAATCATATATATAGGCTATATATAACAATCATATATATATATATATATATATATATATATATATATATATATATATATATATATATATATATATATATGATTGTTACAGAATCATGTTTGTTCTGACTGTTTGAGGATGATCTGTCTTGAGCTGTGCTGTGTTTCATGACATTTCTTTGTTTTTTCTTCTACCATTACTCTGACTGATGTCTGACCGACTGATGTGGCTGCAAACTTGTGGCTGCACACACAAATTATGTTAAAAAAAAAAAAACTTTAAACAGCTGATCTATCATTTTCTCTGCTGGATCACAAGCATGGAAGGAGCAGTGGGGAGAAGCAGGTCAGACACTTTCAAATGTGTCTCTAAATCTCTGA